>JAHBMJ010001769.1:467-40467 GCA_018398765.1 Chromera velia
CACACACACACAGACGCACACACATACAGAAACAGACACATATACATACACACACGCACACACACACATTCTTACCTGAAAGAACCAAAACCGCATTGGATGCACGAGCAGATCCGGGAGGTCTGCGGACAATTCTCCCCATGTCGGTTCTGCAAGCGTGAAGTCTCGTGAGTGTCTCTTGTGCCTGCACACTCGGCATCCAGCTCTGTGCGGTGCATTGTAAGGTTCTTTGTGGGGATACTCGGACAGGTCAATCCATCGATACCCCTCCCGGCCTCTGTGCCCCCCCCTCTCTTTTCCAGCACGAATCTCTTGTATGAGCCACATGAAGGGAACGGGGGGGCTTGATCGTGTTCTCCGAATGCGTTCCCTTTCCCCCCCTTTTCTTCTGATGGTTTCTTCTTTCCTCCGATTCTCAGAACAACTCCAAGTTGGACTCACAGACTGATCGGCTGGGTGGACAGGTGTATCTTCCCATTCCTCTCCATCCTTCTCTCTCTCTTCCCTTCTCTGCCTCTCCCTCTCTGCCTTCAAACGAACTCTCTCTCGAGGCCTCTCAGATCCTGTCAGAGCGGCCAACAAACGACTGGCTTGATCCCCCCCACGACCCCCCCCCTCACGCGACTGCTGAAGCCGACGGGCTATATCCCCGATTCTCTCGTCAAATTCCGTTCCCATCCGCCCGCTCGTACCTGAAACAATACCCCCCGAAGCCTCAGAGCTCTTATTACCCGCCACCGTGCTAGTTGAATTACCCGTTGCTGCTGCTGCAGCAGCAGCTGCAGCGGCTGCCGCACGGGGGGTAGTGGAAGAACCCGCCACCCCTCCCCCACTCCCCCCACTAGCAACGACAGAACCAAAAGCGGCATTCTCGCCCAGTTGAGTCACAGGAGGCTGGGCGAGGGGATGGACTGCCGCTGCCCCCCCGCCCCCTCGGAGACTGACGGGGCCCGTAGGACGACCTACCCCTACAGGTTTAATGTCCCTGGGTCTCCCTCTTTTTTGCATCGCCGCTGTCTGCTGCCGTTCGTTCAGAATTTCTGCCGCTTTCCCTCCCTCACCAACAACCTTAGAATACTCTTTGTAAAGCTCGGGCGGAAGGAAGGACGCCAACACCTCAGAGGGTATGGACAGGTCAGTCATCACAGCTTCTCCCGCATTTTGGGGGTTGGTTGACATCCGCACCTGCACGTTTCTGGCCCCGGAAAGCGCAGACGAAGGAGCCTGCATTTCTAGGTCTTGCTGCGGCATGCCCCCCCCCGCAGAGAGAGGAAGGTGGCTTCTCTGACCCTCAGGGAGTTCGAGAATCTGTGCCCCGCAATGCTCGCATGCACCGGGTCTCTGCATGAACTTGGCCATCGAACTGCCGGCCTCAATCGCCAAAACCCGGACGTACCCTTTCCGCGTGACTTCGACGGTGTCTAACCACCGAAGAGCAGCAGGGATGGCAAGGAGAAGTAGCATGGCGGTGAGGAGGGAGATCATCGCCGTCACCCCCTTCAACCAAATCAAAACGGTTGCGTTGGAGAATATGCCGCTCTCCAGCATTGCGGTCCAGAAGTGAGTTGTGCCGCAAAAGAGAATGAAGAGAATGAAGCAGACAGCCATACAAGAAAGTTCAATCTGCAGACAGGGGGCGGGGGGGAGGGAGGAAGGCGCATCTTTCCTTTTGTGTCTCTTGGTGGAGGACAACGGGTCTGGCAGAGACACTCACGGGTCACTAAATCGACAGAGAGACAGGAAGGCAGATAGATCGGCGAACAGAGGCTTTGCTCGGCTGCCTGCAGAGCTCACTAAGCAGACCAGACCTACCTGATCTCTTGCTGTGACCACCCGATCGGCCAGCAGTTGGGAGAAGGGGGTATAGTCTGTCTTCAACCGGTACGAAATGGTGAAGAACAGAATCTGACAGGGAATGCTCACGTACGCAATGCCTGCACACACACACACACACACACACACACACAGAGAGAGAGAGAGAGAGAGAGAGAGAGAGAGAGAGAGAGAGCGGGAGGGGGGAAGGGGGAAGGGGGAAGTTCAGAGATAGATTCAGAGAGAAGAGACCTCTGTGCGTGAATCAGGTTAAGAGAGGATCCAGGAGACGAGGGCTGGAAGGCGGGCGAGGGGTTCACAGCCAAGCAGAGAGCGCGCAAGACTGCCCAGAAAAGGTCGACAATGGCTGAAAAGAGAGATCTCAAGAGATGGGACCGCTCAAAGGCGAGCAGACAGGCTCCAAGCCACGTGAAAAAACGACACTCTCACACCGAAAAGAAATTGGTTGGGCGAGAGACGGCAAAGTGATGCCCCCCTCTTTCGACCTGCCCGGAGGTTCCGAGCACAGCGCCATGAACACACTCAAGTCTTCTTCCGTTACTCATGCACTCACTTACTGGTCGCGATGTCGAACCAGACGGAGAGAATGTCCCCTGCCCCGAGGTGAGGAGACTCCGCCATGACTGCTTGGTCGCCGAGACGCACAGTTAACCTCGAGTGTTTTTCCTTCCAGTCCCTTTATTACACAGTAAAGACACCTCCGTTGCACATGTAGCTGCTCTCTTCAGGAAGAGAATACCGGGAGCGGGGCGGTTCCTTCCCCTTCGGTCAGGCCTGCTCCGTCTGCGAATGACCTCACTTCGACGGATGTGCTCCTGCACAGAGCCCGAATACACTGCCCAAGCCGGAGATAGCCGAAACCTTGGGAGGAAGCTGTGCTATACTGTGTGGATTGTGCAAGTCAAAGTTTCATCGGACCGACGGTGTGTTGACCGAATTTGAGACTTGTCTGAGTTAGTCTGAGTTACTGAGAGTGACTAAGAGGGACTTCGACGACCATCTTCAAATGCCACGATTTGATTATGGCACTGAATCGGCAGTGAGTTTTTCAAATATACAGCTCATTTCCGGAGTTGTGCTTTTGATTTCGAGTTTTGGCCGCCCCACGCGATAATTTTCTGCTTTTTGTGGGATCATTGGGATGGTAATTTCGGCTATATATTTCTGCTCAACTTGGGAATAATTCTAAGGATTGATTTATAATTTGCACAATTTTTTGCAGTGCATGCGTAGTGCAAGCTTTGTCTCTCAGCTTATAGCCTTCATGAGAAGACACAAGAGCCTGTGAGCAACAATGTTTACTCCACGCTGCCCATTCCCCCTTGTATAGTCGAGCCCAATCACGTGGATGGTGCAACTACTTGCCCTTTAGACTTTCTTTTGACACATAGAGACGGTTATGGCAAACGTAGCCAAGCAACAGTGAACAAGCATTTGTACATACCACACACAGCTCAGCACTCTCTGCATCCTTCGAGGAGCATGACAGGTGGTGCAGGGCAACCGAGCATCTTTACTGGTGTCGTGGGTGCCAGGGGTGCCTCGGTGCCTGCGACTCCGTTCGATCTTCTGATCAGTTGTGGGGACTATGGGATGAAGGTCTCGGTCAGTCTGCATGTCAGGCAGACTGAGTCGTTCTTTGTTGGTTGGCTGGGTTTATCTGAACTGCAAGCGGCATTCCTCTGTCTGGTCAACGGTTTGTGAGCTCACCTGCCCTGTTTCCATGCACCTCTCCCTCCCTCTCTGCATGCATCCCCCCCCCTGCAGGTACCCTCGAAGGCCATCCGTTTGCTGGTGCTCTCCTTCAACGACATTGTCTCCTTCACTATTCACGAGAAGGAGAAGGACGCGGAGAAGGCAGAGAGCGGCAGGCCAAGACAAAGACAGACAGGAGCCCCACTCTTCCAGGCCAAACAGAGGGTCTCTTACTTCTTCTCCTGCACCAAAGACTTCGCCAAGGAAATTGACATGCCCCTCCTTGACATGCGGCGGGGGGGTACTGAAGGGAAGCTCGTGGGGTCTCTGCGCGTGGTGATTCACTGCGTCGACCAGTCTCTCTCTGCTGCAATGGGGTCCGACTCCCAAGTGAGCAAGTCCGTTGAGTCGCGGTTCAAGAAAAGACTCGCGAGAGCAGTAGAACGTTATGTGGAGGTGAAGGAATCTTGTCAGTTTCTTCCGATCGCCCTGGAGGAGGAGAAGGACAGAGGACAGAGAAAGGGGGAAGGGAAAAAGAACAGTGCCGACGCTCCGTCCGTAACGCTCCCTGCCTCATCTCACCCCCCTTTCCTGAATCCCTCAGGACATACTCCGGGCTCTGTGTCTGCTCACCCGTCTGTATCTCAAGTACACTACCCTGAGGGGAACCCCCCCGCTCCAACAGAAGGAGTCCCCCCCACTGCCCCTTCATCTTTCCATCAGAATACATTCTCAAAAGCCCATGATCATATTTCGTCTGCACAATTTCAGGGGGCACCAGCAGCAGGACTAGTGGGAGGATTTGAGGGAAGTATGCTTATGAACGCAAACACAAGTACAGGTTTCGGGCCCGCAAGAGGGCAACACAGAAGTGCAGAGCGTACGCGGCCCGTCGAGGCTCCATCCCCTTCTTTCTTTGAGTCTCAGCAGCCCACTCGGCAGAAGAGTGCACCCAGACTCTCGGGCTCTCTCTCAACGGGTGGGGGTGGAAGTTCGTCTCTCTCTCATTCTTTCCTCCCCCCTCCGTTCTTACAGCCCCCGACGAGGCAAGTCGAGAGTGAGAGGGAGGAAATGCCTCCCCCCTCTGTGTTAGTCGTACACCACTCCAATGCCTCAGCCTCAGCTGCCGCTCTCTCCCCTACAGCTCCAACACAAACGTCAATGCTTCAACTGGGTCACCGGGCATCTCCCCTACACCCCCACAGCCCCCCTCCCCCTCTCCCACCCCACGACCTTGCAGCCTCTCAATTTATCCCACCAGATTCAAACAGACTTCCTCCCCACGCGAACGCACACTTCCACGGAGTGCACATCCGTTCGGCTGCACAGCAGCAGTCCCTCACCCCCCCTTCATCCTTTGTTCCTCCATTCCCCCCCCACGCCCTCCTCCCTCTCCCCCGCGACCCCACGGGAGGAAGGGGCGTTCCCGTCTCCTCTGCCTCTGGTGCCATTGCCCGGTCCTCTGTCTACGGTCCCTCCCCCCCCTCTTCCATACGCTCTCCACCCCCACCGCAGACAATCCCCGCCAATCACTTCCCCCAAGCAGTGCAACCAGTACCCCCCCACATCACATCAAGCATCCCACAACAAGTCAACCCATCCTCAGCCCAAATGGTGATGCAACACCACTGGCAGCAGCAGCAGGGTAACAACGTTGGAGGGCCAGTGTCCAGGTTGAGCTACGGACTGACCATCCGAAGCACCGGAGCGGCCCCCCACCCCCACCCCCCCATGCACCCCTGTGCGTACCCCCAAATGCAGATGCAGACGATGGTACAACCCCAAGCCCAGGTCCAAACAACCACCCAGACGGGGCTGTCTGTCTCTCATCACCAGCCTTCCGAGTCCTGCCTCAGCCGATCTGTGACCGACGATCTCCGTCTGCCGACCTCTGCAGGCAGTGTGGTGGGGGCCCGTGCGGCTGCAGGGAGCTGCCAACCGACCCCGGTCACTCAAGCGACCCAGCCGGTGGACGATCAGCCGGTCGTATCACCCCTGGCGTCATCACGCATGCATCAGGCACATGAGGAAGGAGAAGGAGAGAATAAATATGAAATGAATGATAACCATGCGTGTATCTCTTCAGTTCCCGTCCCTTCGTTTGCTTCCGTTCTACAGGAAGGTGCGTATGGGAGGAAAAGATCCCTTTCAAGGGAGAGGGGGGCCCTCAGGGGTGCCTCCCAGACAGACCCCCGGGACAGCCTGATTCAACTGTCTTCTTCTTCTGTCCGCGTTCAGACTCCAGGGAGGGCAGCGGGACACCAAATTGTCGGCACTGGGAGTGCGTTACCGTTTTCTTCGAGTGAGTGGGACAAGAAATATGTAGAGAGCCGACCTGCTCAACAGCAAGACGAGCCAAGGCGGGAGGTGCAAATGAGGTCAATTGTGTGTCCAGTAGTTCAGCCTGTGGTCTCTGCTTCAGAGGACCGGCTTCTAGAGAATACAGAGAAGGAAGGGAAGAGAGCAGAGGGGTTTTGTGATGAAGAGGGGGGTGAAGCTGCTCCGTCTGCCTCCTGGTGTTGTGATTCCAGGCCCCGGCCTGGCGCACACGAAGAGAGAGAGAAAGTGACAATGCCGCCGTTGCCCTTGACAGAATTGATGGCCGCTGCTTGCACCTCTGGTGTTCATGAGGTCGACAGAGTGGGGGGGGAGGGTTGGGATGGAATGGGGGCAGGGGAGGGAGACGGGTCTTCTTCGTCTTTGTACTCCTCATCCTCTACCCGTCTTCCTGGACACGTCTCCCATCTTTCAGTCAACAGGAGCGCTCTTGTAGAGGTAGGGGGGGAGAGGGGGAAGGGGAAATTGAGGGGGGAGTTGGAGGAACCTGAACCAGCACTGCCCGGTACCTCGGTGCACATTACAATGGGAGGAGGAGAGGACGCTGTGTTTCCTCCCCAACATGGCTCTCTGCCCCTCTGCCAGGCCTCTGCTTCGTCTTCTTCCTCTTCCTCTTCTGGGCAGACAGAGAAGGACATGGGGCAGAAGGGGGGAGTGTACGGACAGAAAGGGAAGAGGGGGGCCGAGGGGGTGCCTGTTCAGGTCTCAAGCTTGGACAAAAAGAAGAACGGAAAGGGGGGAGAGAAGAGTGCTGTGCACATTTCAAGTACAGGGTCAGGCAGTGGGGGTAAGTCGGCATTGGGGGGGAAGAATGGGAAGAGGGGGACTGCGGGGAGTCTACACCTCCGCAGTCAGAAGGAGAACAGAAAAAACTCCGAAAAACCTGCACCCCTCCCCTCAAACCCATACCCTGAAGAGACCACCCCAGTTCAACCCACACCCTCCAACGACACTGCATTCCTCTCTCTTGCACCTCCCACCTCCAGCCCACCGAAGCAGATCGAGGTAGGCGAACACATTGAATCCCAGGAGGGAGATACAGGAATTGCACATGGCCCAGAGGAGCCGAGACAGCCTCTTTCCTTCCCCCTTGCCGACCCGCAGTTTGAGTCGAGGGGGACCGAGGTTGAAGAAGCAGCACTCGTCAGTGATGTCAAGCAGAAAGAGACAGATCTAGGCCCTATCCGACCAGAACAGCATGCAGGCTGTGAAGAGGGGGACCACCAAAGAACATCGTTCGACCCCCCCAACCCCCCCGAGGCTGAAGGGAACCCCTCCGTTCTCTCCGAAGCCGACGCTGAGGCTCCTCAGTCTCAGGCGGTTCCTCCTCAGTCTCGTCGGACCCTTCCTTTGGGGGCCGCACGAGAGGAGGACAGACCGGAGGCCGCACGAGACATGGCGGCAGTGGCTCGGCGTCTCCTTTCCGTTTGTCGTCGGGCTGGGTTTCCTGCCGGTGCGCAGTCGATAGACATTGGGTTTGGAGGTCTGTCTCTCGAGGCCTTGAACCTGCCGATTTCCGAACAATGTCATGCATCATCGGGTCAATTAGACGGCCCCCTTGGCGGCCTTGGGGAGGGGGAGATCGGAGGGTCGGGAGCTCCGCCAAGCCCCCCTCTGGATGCGGGTCCGTTTTGGTCTGCGCGTGGTGAGAGAGACAGAGAAGGTACAGAGGAGTGCAGAAGAGGGGAGTGGGAAAGGGAGAGAGAATCGGGAGGAGGAGGGGGACTGCCTCGGCTTTCGGCTTTGCCTCTGCCATCTTCTGGTGCGGGGGGGAATATGAATATGTATGCAGAGGCGGACAGCTGGGGGGAAGGGGAACTGCCGGAAGCCTCGGCACGTCTGGAGCCTGTTGCTGAGAGTCATGAAGAGGAGGAAGAGGAGGGTGAGGACGCTTCTGGAAACGTCGATGTGCAGAAAGTGGGAGAAGGGGGGGGAGTGTTAGAAATGGAAGAAAGACAAGATGAAAAGGCAAGAAAAGGAGAAGGGAATTTGGTCTCGTCTTCTGCTCCTTCAGGGGAGTCATTTGAGGAGGCATTACAACCATACAAGGACCTCATTCTGGTCAGTCCGTCAGTCAATGAGTGGAGAATTTTGAATCTCGTCATCCTTCCTTCCCTCTCCCTTCCTTTCTTCCTTCCTTCCTTCCCTCTCCCTCCCTTCCTTGCACCCGCATTCTGACTTTTTTTTCTTTGCTTCTCTCCTTCCCTTACCTCTCCTCTCCTATGCTTTCCTCTTAGTCTCTTCTGCCCTTTACTTTCTCTTTCTCCTTTCCCTTGTTTTGTTTCGTAGGTCCTTGAGAGGAAGCTGGAAAAGATGAACGTGCTGGAGGCTCAGTGCACGTCCCTGCGTGTGGAGAGCTCGCGCCTCAGACAGAGAGAGGAGGAGAGAGACGCCAGCGAGAGGGTGCAGGAGGAAGAGGAGAGAGCGCTGTCTCTGTCTTTGAGTGCCAGACAGAGAGGAAGTGCGCAAACCGAGAGAGAAGAGGGTGCAGAGGACCATGCCTCCTCTGCTGCCCTCCGACTCTGCACGTCGAAGGCTGTTGGTGCCCCCGAGTCTGGCGGAGGGAAGCTTTCGGACTTGGTCAAGGAGGTGTTGAAGAGAAACGAAGAGCTGGAGAACGAACTGGAGGTCGGTCGGGTGCACGGGATTTGCAGGTGTTCTTTTGGAAGAATTTGTATATGTATATCTGCGTGTGTGTGTGTGAGAGAGAGGAAGAGAGGTTGTTGTGTCCTTCTTCTTCGTCAAGGAAGGCCTTTTCATTTCCCGCGGGCGGGAGTCTGGCCGAATGATGACTTTTTTGTTCTCCATGTGAGCGCATCTCCTTTTTTTTCCTGCAGCAATCTCGACAGAAGCTCTCCCCCTTTTTTTTCCTGCAGCAATCTCGACAGAAGCTCTCGCACTCTTCGGAGGCTGCGGATGGACCTGGGGGAGTGGGCAGGGAGAAGGGGAAAAGAAGCGCTTTGCAAGGGGGGCCTGCAGGAGCAGGTCTAGGTGCAGGGAGAGGATCTCGTCGTTCCCCCTTTCCGCCTTTTTCTTCTTCTTCTCGGTCTCTGTCTCTGGGTGACGATCCCCTTCCTTCCTCCAACTGCGGTTCTTCTTCCAATGACTCCACCACGGCTTGTACCCTGTCGTTGTCTTCTTCTCTGAAGGCTCGATTGGCAGAGAGGGAAGCTGAATTGGAAACCGAGAGGGGAAGAAGAGAGGAGAAAGAGGCAGAGGCGGCCAACCTGTCCAGACAGTGCGCGTCAGTTTGCGTTTTCTTTTCTGTCTGGTTCTGGACCGTCTTTCCCTTTTTTTTCTTCCGTGCGTATTCCCATCTTTTTTGTCATTGGAAGAATCCACACAATTTTTGTTGTTGGAAGAATTCACACATTCGTATGGACACACAGCGAGGGGAGAGAGCCGGAAAGGAATTCTCAATCAATCAGGGAAGCTGCCCTCACTGCAGCGTCGTGTGTGTGTGAATGGGTGGACTGAAGAACCTTTTTTTTTGTTTGTTTGTTTGTTTGTTTTATAAATTTTCCGGTCAATTTGTTTTTCTTTTCATGCCTTTGCACTTCTCTTCTCCGTCCTTTTCGATCTTCGCCCTGCAGAGCATTCAGAGCACAAAACCTAGACCTGGCCACTGCGGTCAACAGGGCAAAGGAGGAGTCCAGAGCCAGCGCAGACAGCGTGAGTGAGTCAGTGAGGCGGTCGGTCAGAGAGGGAGTGAGGGGTTCAATGCTTTCTTTGACGATCATTTGGCAAGAAGACGGTAGAAAAGGGCGGGGAGGGGGGGAGATGACGATCGAGACAGTGCGTTTGTTTGTTCTGCTTTCCGTCCCCCCTTTCTTTCTTTTGCCGATTGAAGACATTCTTTCAAAGTCTGTTCGCATTTTTTCAAAGTCACAGAGGGACTTGTGCTGCATTGATTTGGTGGGTTGATCGATCGATCGATCGACGTTTTCAGCAGACAAGCACACGACTGCCTGCTATGATGACGCACTGACGATGAATTAATGCAGTTGGAGGAAATCGTGAAGCTGAAGGACCTGAAAATCGACGAGATGCGGTCCGTTTATTCTGTCTCTTTTGTCTGCCTGAAGACAAGTGGGAGTCAACTGAATTGGAGTGACATGAAGACGAATGTCCGCAGGAGCTTCTGCTCTGACTGTGTAGAACTGATGACCAGGTTCCTCCGTGAATGGAACAGCGGAGCAAAATTGACACTCTCCCTCCTGTGTTTTGGTGTTCCTATGGCTGTGTGAAATCAAGCGAACAAACAGGAGGTCACAGGGAGCATCGAGAAGAAAAAGTGCCAAGACTTATTACGAGCACGCATTTGCCTTTTCCATTACAGCTCGCGAGCATCTGTCTTGCCTCCGCCCGACCGGATGGAGGTTATTTCTTCCTTGGCTTTTTCTTTCTACCTCATTACTGCTTTCCGCCTGTCTGTGCGTCTGTCTTTTTTTGTGTGTGCAGAAAAGCTCTGAAGACTCTGAGCGCAGATCGGGATCGGGTGGAACGAGAACAGGTCTGTGATCGAACCTGTTCGTGCATGGATAAGTCTACGAGGCTAGGGAGCTCTGTGGGTGTGCGTGTGAGTGTGCTTCTCTGTGTGTGCGTGTACGTGTACGTGTGTTTGAGCGTCACTCTTTGCCTATGTACACGAGTCCGTCTCTGTGCGTCCTCTCTCTTGTCCTCTGATCGATCCCATGCAGGCTGAACGTGTTGCCCGACTTGAGAAAAAACTGTCGGACAGAGACAGACAGGAGATGGAGCGGAAAGAGAGGCAGAAGCAGCCTGAGGCGGGTCCTGGAGCAGCAGCAGCAGCAGAAAGAGAAGGAGAAGGAGAAGACGTTGCCCTCCCTCGTTGTACATCCACACTCAGCCTCAGTTGGGGAGACCTCAACTTGGCATGGGAATCTGTCATGCGGGTGGGGGGGGGGGGGGGTGGATTCTTGCTGACGTCATAGTGATTAGAGGGCAGACAGAGGGTGCTGTGATTCATGTTCATCGTTTTTACGTTGGAGTCATTTTGAGATCCTGAGGGATACTTCGGGAGCTTTTGTGATTCGACGCTTTTTTTCTTCGTTTGTCAGTTGTGGATTTCCTAATGTTGCGTTGCTTCCTTCTCGGCGCTCTACACGCACACTGTTTGGACCTGTAGATAGTACATGTAGAGGGGCCAGCAGACAGATAGAGAAGAGGAGGCCTCTGGCTGGCACTTTTGATTGATTGTGTCCCCCCGTCAGTCAGGCTCTCCTCTTTGACTGACCTCTTTTCTCAGTCTGCGCCTTCTTCTATGTATACACCTGGGTGTCTCTGCTTTCCTTCCTTCCTTCCTTCCTTCCTTCCTTCAGGCCTCCCCCGATTCTCTCCGTGAGACCCTCGGGAATTTTGAGACACACACGTGTGGGGAGGGGCAGGGGGAGGATGTTCTTCTGGGCCTCTCGTTGTTTCCTTCTCCTCCGAGCGGCTCATCTGGACTGGCAGAGGGTGGGGGGTCTGTTCAAGTTGAAAGAGCAGGCAGGATGCTTGAGGGTCTGATTGGGTGGGCTCTTCAGAGGGCGGCAATGGACTCGGAGGAGGCTGTAGGAGGTTGTGCTTCGTTTGTAAAGAAAGAGACAGAGGCAGAGACTGAGGAGAAAGAGGTGCAGGTGAGTCTGAGATGCCCTGCAGTGGAGAGGGAGCTCGAGGGACTTCGGCATCAAATCTCCACTCTGCGAGACAGGGTCACACAAACAAAGAGCAGAAGCGAGAGGGAGAGTGTGAACGGAGCCTGTCAGAGTATCTCAAGTGTGGGTGTGGAGGTGCAGACACAAACGCAAACACGGCAAGAGGGGGACGGGGGTTTCGCAGGTGAGGGAGCAGACGCATCTGCTGCCATGAGTATGCGAGAGGAGCAGCTGTCGGGTGCCCTCTCTAGGGTGGAAGAATTGGAGGCAGCACAAGCAAGGGACAAGGAGGGACTTCGGAGACTGAAGACCAGGGTGGACAGCCTGGAGGGCATCAGAGCGAATGTAAGCAGGAAGAGCAGATTTCTTTCCTGTGTTTCTTTGTTTTTCTTTTCTGCTTCTTTGTCGAACGTCTCCGCTTGATTTCTCGTTTCATGAAGGTCCAGGAGGAATTTGCTTGTGGCAGATTCACTCCATGCTTTTGTTTGTGGACTTTTTTATCTGTGCGATCAGAAGGAAACACCCGCTTTGCTTCTCTCTCTCTCTCTCTCTCTCTCTCTCTGTGTGTGTGTGTGTGTCTGTGTGTGTGTGTGTGTGCAGTTGCAAGCAGAGCTAGACAGCGAAAGGGCGGCATTCACAGACTCGAATTTGGCCCTCGAGAGAATGGGGGAGCGTTTTGATGAGAGACTCTCTCACTGGCAAGGTTCGTTGGTGCATGCATGTCTGTGTGCATGGGGTTGTTTTTTCCTTTTTTTCCCTTCTTCGTTTGTTTGTGTCAGCACAGTAGAAATGAATAAGAAGGGGTGGGAATTCCTATTTTCTCTTTTGTCTTTTGTTTGACTGATTTTGTCTCCGTCCGCCCCTCTTTCTGGTGTTTCTCCGCCGTCTGAAATGTTCATGGAGCGTCACTTGCCTCTGAGAGAGGGAGGCATGGGTGGATGAATGGAAGGTTTGGTAGTTGTTGCTTACACTTTCCGACGCCTTTCTCTACCTGGAAGTGTCCCCCTTCCTCCTGACTTGATTGGTTGATCTCTCCCTCCCTCCCTCGCTTTCCTTCGCGCCCTTCTTTCGCTTCTGTGTGCCTTCCTTGCTTCCTTGCTTCCTTGCTTTCATTTTCTGTTACTTTCGTTGCCTTTCTTTTCTTCGATCAGCAAAACACTTGTTCCGTTCCGTCCCTCTCTTCATCTTTTCCTTCCTTGTGTATCTCTCTCTCTCTCTCTCTCTCTCTCTCTCTCTGTGTGTGTGTGTGTGTGTGTGTGTGCATGTGTGTGTGTGTGTGTGTGTGTGTGTGTGCAGCCTCAAAAGGGGCATTGGAGAGAGAGCTGAGGGATAGAGCGGCAGCGTCAGCGCACCTTGTCAGGTTTGTCAGGAGGAGAGAGCGGAGGTGGAGGGAGATGGTTGACCGTGAGAGGGAGAGAGAGAGGGAGATGGAGGGCGCCTGGAAAGGAAGGGAAAGCGCCCCCCTGGAAGGTGACGCGAACGCCCTGCTGCTGCTGCCTGAGAAACCCGGGGGGGCGAGAAGATTGGAGGCGAGTAACTCGATGGGAGTCTCTCCTGAAGGAGACGGGCAGCAGCAGCAGCAGCAGGGCTCCTCTGTGTCTCCTGAGAGTGTGGAGACCGGCTTGAGAGGAAATTGGATGTATGCGCTGTCTCGGTTCCATTCTTCGAGGAGGGAGAGGGGGGAGAGTCTGGAACCCCTGCCCCATGTGGCGCTGGATGGACAGGAGGTGCGTGGGGGGGGGGGTCCATGGCTCCTCTTTTTGCGTTTTGTTGAGGGACTTTGATTGAGCGTCTTGTTTTGCTGTCTCTCTTCTTTGTGTGTCAGGTGTGTGTTTTGTCCGTACCATTGGTCATTGGGGTTACTGCCCATCAGAAGCTTTAGGGGGGGGTTCTGTAGGTGCGGCTGCCGTCTCTTTGTTTCCTCATTTGGGGATCGCTGTTTTATCTTTCGCTTTTGTTGCTCTCCTCTGCTCCAGTCTTTCTTTCTGATTCTGTCTCTTCCCAATATTTGCCGACTTGGCGGTGGGCTGGCTCATTGAAGAAAGATGGTTGCAACGTGTGCGTGTGCGTGCAGGCGGACGAGGTCGACCTGGCACTGGACGAAGGCGCCCGACGGAGTGGGGGGGCTGTGGGGGGAGGGGGGGGGATGGATTTGTCTTCTCTGTGTGGACATAGGGGGGTGCGCATGGGCGTTGGAGGAGGGGGGGCGGCGGGGGGAGTCTCGAAGGCTGCGGGGGCACTAGGCGGACGACAAGGGCCCAGTCACCCTCCGATCTCAAAAGTTGCCAGGGGGGTCAGTCAGTCAGTCAGGCAAGGGATCTTGAGGAGACAGTCTGGCTGTCTTGTGTTACCCTTCATTTCTTTTTCCGTCAGACCAGAGTTTTTTTGATGACCACTGGCCTGTAGTGGCGTTCGAGGTGTGTGCAGATGAGGAAGAGGGGGGAAGGTGGAGAGGGCCGGCAGAGGGTTTGAAAGTGACGCATCCTTCCTTCCTTTCGTGGGGTCAGATGGGGTCATTGAATGCGTACAAATGTACAACGAAGTGCAATTTGTATTCGTGAACGACTCTTTGTACTTCTGTTTTCTCTCTCCTGAAATGTTGCCTTCTTTTTTTGTTGAGACGTATGTGTGCTCAGTCGATACAGAGGCTCAACTCTGTGTGTGTGTGTGTGTGTGCGTGTGCGTGTGTGTGCAGCTGTACCTCTTGTGGGGCCAATACTGCCAGGTCGCGTGTTGTAACGGCAGCATTCAAGGTAGGCAGGCGGACCTTCTGTTTTGGCGAATGTCTGAGTGTGCTGATTAGAAATCAAATGAGAGGAGTGGGACTTGAAGAAGAATTCAGATGGAGATTCCGTCCACCAGCTTTAGTGCCAAACCATCCATCCACCTTCTCTCTCGTGACCGCCTTTGTACATCCATCCTGCGGCGGCATCATGTCTCTTTTTTCGATCACGCACCGACATCCATCAGTCTTTTGCTCCCGTTTGCATGTTTAACACCCTCTCACCTGCACTTTTCTGCCTGTACGTTATCTGCTTCCTTCCTTCAGTCTGGGACCTCTCCTCTCCTAGCCTTGGCGTTCCCTCTTCCCTCGAGGCGTTCAGCAGCATGCAGGCAGGGGCGTACGGGGGGCAGGGGGGCGTGGACTGTGGGTCTCTGGGAAGCGACGCGGGAGAGGGAGAGGGGGAGGGGTCGGTCGACCCGGCCGGGCCGCCTCTGGGTGCTTGTCCCTCTCCTGCCGAAGCTGCTGAGGGAGGGGGGGAAGGAGAACCTTTTCTCGAGCCTCCTCATGCCGGGGCCCGTTCTTTGAGCCATCACCACCAGACTTCTCTGGCAGGTATCGACGCGTTTGAGCTGGAGGCCGCACAGTCTGGGGGAATACCTGAGTGTTGATCTTTCGGTGGAGATGGAACCTGCTAGAAGAACAAACGTCGTCTGGCTTATTTAAATCTGCGTGAACTCCGCAGAGGTCTGAAATGTGTGCAAAAAGATAATGTGTGTGGTGATTTAATTCTCATTGAATCTAACACCGCATTTTGATCTTAAAATCAGGAATGTGTGTGTGTGTGTGTGTGTGTGTGAGAGAGAGAGAGAGAGAGAGCGTGTATGTGTGATCCTGTTTGTGAGCGTGTGTGTGAGCGTGTGTGTGAGCATGTGTGTGAGAATGTGTGTGCGTGTGTCACTGTCTGTGTCTGCGTCTGTGTGCGTGTGCATATGCGTGCGTCACAGTTTCTCTCTCTCTCTCTCTCTCTCTCTCTCTCTCTATGTGAAATACTCCTTTGTTTCAGATTTTAGCGTCATCTTTAATTTACATAATGTAAGTATAATGAAAGTAGCAAGCTTACGTTGCATTTTAGCCGTATGCTTTAATCAGGAACCTTTGAGTTTATTTTAGTTTATTCATGTTTATTCTGACAGAATATTAAACCTATTTATTATGTAAATTTATTCTTAAAAAATAATTTGACAAACTAATGAATTAAAAAACTTTATTAGTCTTTATTAAAGAAAAAATTTGTATTGTTGTGATATGTAGAGTTCTATACAGTTTCATGAAATTCATTAGGATTTATGTTTTGGGAATCTTTAGGATAGGAAAGTATATGATTGATGTTCCAGGTTGCTCTACGGTCCACTGCTGGGTACTACCGGGCTTTGACTTATATTGACCGTGACTTGCACCTTCATTGTGTTTCGCTGTATTCCGCTGCTGTATGTAGCCGTATATAACCGTATCTATTGGCTATTACTAACTACTACTAGCTAGTACTAGCTAGTACTAACATATTATTACATATAATTTTTTTTATCAAATGTCCAAGTATGTCCAAGAGATATTATTTTGTCTTATGTGGCTAGTATTTCAAAGCTAGCTTTAAAGTTTAAGAACTCTTGGTTGTATCTAATACTTTTTGCTTCATTTCGTCTAACAGCTGGGCAGATTGAGTCTATGCTATTGTCCATGCAGCACAGCTCGATCATGCATGCCCCCGCCTGAATTCAAAATTAATATTAATTTAAAACTAAAGAAAGAAAAAAGCTTGCTCTGTATATATATCTGCAAAAAAAGAGATTATTAATAACAAGTCAGTTCGCGCGCGCGCATTGCGCGTGGAGTCAAATGAGTATATGCATGCGTGAGTGCGCGAGCCATCGCAGGAACTCACTTACCCGGCGGCAGCTGCAACCCTAATGACGCGTACGTAGACGGGGGCACGGGCCATGCAACGCGCGCGGAACCATCCATGGAACACCGCACATTTTCTGGGATTTTGCGCCTTCCGGGCCCCCATTTAGCTCGGCATTTCTTACATTTTTTATTCTAGACGGCCGGGATTATAATTAACACACGTACGTATACAGATTAAATTGCCAAATTAAATTCGATCAATACATGCATGCACGTATAGGCACTTTTTTTTATATATATCAAAATATACATGCGTGCACAGTCGGATCCAAAGTATATATATACTGTCTATATCACTTTCTGGTCGTGCATGAACGAGCCCAACAGATGACAGCAACGCTGGCAGTTTCATCTGCAAAACGATCCACGGAAAATTAGGCCTGATTCCCTTCTCAGTCGCTTGATCACGTGAGCAACACATAACTGTTGTTGAACTGTCTCTTTCTAAAGCCTGCATCCATTCCTCTTTTTTTCGCATCGAGAGGCACCCAGTCTAACAAACGATGGGAGATCCCCAGAAGCAACCCGTGCTTGGAAGAGAGCTGAACATTGGAGGCTCAAATCCTGTACACAGGCAGGAGATTTGGAACGAGACCATCAAAAAAGAACTCAACTGCCTGCGCATCGGTGCCAACACTTACCAAGTGAGGGCAAAAAGTCTTCACACAGTGACGGACAAACCCACTCTCGTTGTCCCTAACAACATCCTGAAGGACGCACAGTCACAGCTCGAGAAGAACGAAGTCACGGAGAAGAGGAACCTTGCTCGCTTTGCCCTGAGTAACGCCACCACAGCCTCTGCAGGGAGCGACGAGGCAGAAGACGACGATGACTCGACTCCTCCTGGACTCGAAAAGTCAGCGTGCACGCATCCGTATGGCACCTCCATATAGATTAGTGTGCTATTGGGATGGTTTGCCTTATGCCGAATACACCGTCTGTTGGTATGTATGTCTACCTTCTGTGCTTGCAGGACGTACCAGGACATCTACAACACTACTCACGTGCCCATAGAGAAGTACCCCGCACCTCAAACAACAGCGTAAGTCTGTCCCTTGATTGGAGGAAAGATTCGCTCAGATATCCACAGAGAGGAATAGCAAACTCCCATGCCTATGCAAGTCAAAGAAGGGACTCCAAAAGAGGGCATTTGGGACAGCCCACGCCTTTTCTTTTACTTTTTCTGTTGAACTTGCCTCGTTACAGCCACACAGGCAGAAAGACGGCCAAAGCAAGTACATCTTGCAGTCAGCCCGTCCCTTGGTCTCTCTGCTGCAAGAGTACAGGAAAGAAAGATTGGATGCGCCAAGCACTCTCGAGCTCTGCACACATGCGAAAGGTTCCATTGTGTGGGTGGGCGTATGCGCATGCATGTGTGTGCGAGCAATCGGTTGAAATCAGTTGGGTGGACAGGCTGGCCCAGAAAAACAGAGTGGGGCCCGCTGCCTGAGCCTTAGTCATCAATATGGCCTGCATGCCAGTCATGCTCGGTTTCTCTCTGAGTCTATGTCAAGAACTGCCAGCAAGGAGCCAAGCAGATATTTATTCTGGTTGCATGCATGGGTGCATGCAGACAAACGTACGGCTGGATGGTGGAGGAGACACGACAGCGTGGGGGAGTGACGTGGAAGGGAGGTGAGTGCCTTGCTGCGGTAAAAGACCTCTCTCTCTCTCTCCAGATTTCCTTCGGCTTTCTTTTTTCGAATTCGATTTGGACCTCGGTGATTGTCAACTGAAAGAGATTAGGTACTTGATTTGTCTGCATCTCGATCGCTGGTGAATTCGTTTTCTTCTGGGGCCCTCTGTCTCTGTCATTCACACAAAAGTCCTACTAGCATTTCTTTCAAGTGAAAACACTAATATGTCATTAGAGACCAAAGGTAAAGGAAGTAACTGAGCAGAGAAACCCCTCAGACTCCAGAGAAGAGAAGACAATTGCAGAGCAGACGAGGTTTTGGAAGTGAAGGGTTTCTCCTCTTTCTGCGTACACATTTATTTTCTCACGTTTCCCATAATCCTCATCTTCCTTCCTTCCTTCCTTCCTTCCTTTCTGTACACTGCTCTCATCTGTCTAGCTGTGTTTGTTCTCTTTCCTTCCCTTCTCAGGAGGCACCAACTCTCTCGTGACGAGGAAGAAGACAGAAGACTTGTCAGTCAGCATCCTCTCCCCCCCAAAGAAACTTTTCCTCTCTGTATGTCTGCCGTTTCCCCTATGTCTATCTGCCCTCTGACTCTCTGTCTCTGTCTCTCCCTCTGTCCCGCCCCCCCACCACACACACACACACACACACACACACTGACTCACTCACTCACTCACTCACGCGCTTACTCTGGAGGCATTTCAGGACCTTCGAACTTGGGAGTGGAAAGCCATTCGGTGTTCCTCAGTACATAATGAGCCAGGGGCCCTTGCTGGACGTAAGTTTGCTTCTTTGGAAAATTAAATGATGAATCCATTCATGCCGGCTTTGGTTTGCGGTTCTGCTTGTGCAATTAGCATTCTGCTTTTGTTGTTCATCCAAGTGTCTTTTGTTTCCCTTCCTTCTTCTCTGTCTGCCTCTCTCTCTCTCTCTCTCTCTCTCTCTGTGTGTGTGTGTGTGTGTGTGTGTGTGTGTGTGTGCAGCTGGTTCCACCCTCTTCTTCGGAATGAGATCGCGGGGTATGCAGAGAATTACATCAACACGAGGGGAAGGTCGCCATTCGCACAGCCACTCCCGGGCAACAGAGCGCCCTGATCGATCGAGAGGCTGCATGGCTTCTCTCGATTGAATGCCCCTGTCCTGCATCTGCATGTCTGTCTTTTGTTGCGTGGGTCTGTCTGTCTGTCTGTCTGTCTGTCTGTCTTACATTCTTGCCCTTCCTCGTTCGTCCTTGGATTGATTGTTCTCTTTCAAACAGCAAAATCAGTCAGTCAATCAGTGTCTCTCTAGCTACTCATTTCCCTCTAGCTCTTCCCCTTTCTTCTCCTCTGGTTGAAAGGGAGGAGAGAAAAAGAATTCCTGGAAGGAAAGAAGGCTCGTCGCCGACCGGTCTGTCCACTGAAAGAGGAGGACAGTCAATTGAACGAACTAACCGGAGGACGGAGGGATGGAGGGAAGAGATGTTCGAAATGGGAGGGGAGGAAAGGGAATTAAAGGAAAGGACGGTGGGTAGGTGAAAGGGCGGCAAGGAAGGAAGAAAGGAAGGAACGCCCATGCACGCACGCAGGGTGGGTGTTTTTTCTTTCTTGTTTGTGTGACCTGACTGTGTGGGTGGATGTGTGCATGATTCAAAGTAAAATGTGCAGATCTTGTCGTTGAGATCTAGATCTGTACGTTCACGAAGCAACTCTCTGTTTTTCTTTCGTACTTTTTTTTGCGTGTCTTAAGTTGTCTTTCTCGTGTTCCCTCCCCTTCTCCAAATGTTCGTTCTGTCTGCTGTTCGACACTTCTCTTTGTCTTTCCGTTCCTTTGTTCTTCCATGCAGAAAATGCATGTCGATCGAGTTTTGGTTTTCGCCTGTTTCGTAGACATCTTTTCTGTTTCTACCTTTTACGGATTCTGTATCCCCGTCTTTCCCCCGCATATTGATTGAAAACCGTCTCTCTTGCTCCCTTCCTCACCTTCTGAGAGGAGGGAAAGTCTCCAGTGAGTGACGGAAAGGGGGTGGAGGCCACAGGCTGAACAATGTTCAACGAAGGAGAAGGGTTACGTTGACCTTTTCCGTCCAGCTGTCTGCCCGCCTGAAAGAAAATCGTGGAGGGAGGGCCGGGGGGAAGTTGCACCTCGAAGGAATTCCTGACTTGCTGACCTGTCAGCTGGCAGATGGACGGACGGAAAGAAAAACCATTTGATCGTGTGACAGAAAAAGTCCATCGATCTAACCTCGTCGGCGGATCGATGAGCAAAGAATGAATTCAAAAAAAAAAAGAAACTAACTGTAAAAGAACGAAATTGAAAAGTCCCGGGTGTTCTTTAGTTAGGTCAACTTCAATGCACAAAGCAAAGGGGGGAATTTTTTCTGGCGGGTCCAAAAATGACCCTTTTTTTTTCTCTTTGGGCCGAAGATTGAGGCTGAGACGGGCTTGAAATTGCTGCAGCTGGCTTCTGATTCGTCTTGGTCCGGAATGGGGAGTGGGGGGTGGGGGCTGGGGTGGTTCACGTGAGAAAGCCATGAAGAGGGAGGGGGGAATAGGGTCTCTGGAAGAAAGCCGAGAAGGACCATAGGTAATTACGCCTAGGGAAGCCTGCCTGACTGGGGCTTTCCTATGGATCTGTTTACTGTCTGTCGTGTGGTGGCAATGCTGCAGTGCGGGAAACTGCATGCCCCCCATGGCAGTCGGACCGGACCGTCTTGTTTGATCGGTCCCTTCGATCTTAAATTTGCGATGTGCAGCAACGGACGCGCCACCGCAGCCTTCCAGGGATCCGGCGGGGTGTTGCGATCATGTATGCGGATGCATGCATCTCGATCGCTTCAATAGGATCCGCTTCTATCGAATTGATTGGTGAGAAGCCGGTAAATTAGCGGAAGGAACTAGGGAAGGAATCTATATAATTCAAAGTTTGGAGCTCCTCTTAATGTTAGTCTCCTGAGAGGCGCGTTTATACGTGTCATCTTTAGTCGTTTTAGGTAGTTGGAGCTAACACAGAGTCATATATCTGATTAGAATTTCACACTTCTTTTTTTTCTCTCTAGGCCCTGCACTAGCTACATAAAAAAAGAAAGAAAAAAAAAGTTTTGTCAGTTTTTTATGTTTTAATTTATTTATCTACTATTGATTGATTGATTGATTGATTGATATGTTCCGCCCTAGGGCCTTCCCGCTATGTCTAAACACTAGCGTAAACAACTACATCAGTGGGTTAACTCGAGAGCGTTCTGCATAATGATTATTAATGTCATTAGTGGAGTTAATAGTGGAGATTGACATGAATAATCATTATCAACTACAGCTTAAAATATATAATGATTATCAATAAATAATCATTTTTTCTAATAATCATTATTGATTTTAGGTTAAAGTGGGTAATGATTATGAATGTTAATCTCCACTAATGACATTGATAATCATTATGTATAACGTTCTCAAGTGACTAAAAAGAATGAACTTCTGTCTTAAGAGTAATGATTTTGTTATCAATAATTATGGAAGCTGCTGATCATTCTCAAGCTGCAAGCTCAGCCCACTGCCAGTGGCCTGCCAGTCGCAGCTCTTCTCGAAAGCAGCTCTTCTTGGATAAAAAGAGATTCAATGTGAGCATCAATCCTTCCATCTTTCCACATCTGATGCAACTCCTTCTGTACCTCCTCTCTCGTCTTCACTGTCTTCATGCTGACAGAACGAAGGCTTTTGCTGACAGAAGGAAGGAAGAAAGGAAGGAAAGAAGGAAGGAAGGAAGAAAGGAAGAAAGGAAAGAAGGAAGGAAGGAAGGATGGAAGGAAGGAAGGGAGGCAGGAAGAAAGACGGGAAGGGAGGAAGGAAGAAAGACAGGAAGGAAGGAACAAAGGAAGGAGGTAAGTAAGGAAGGAAAGAAGGATGGAAGGAAAGAAGGGAGGCAGGAAGAAAGACAGGAAGGGAGGAAGGAAAGAAGGAAGGAAGGAAGAAAGACAGGAAGGAAAGAACAAAAGAAGGAATTAAGGAAGAAAGCAAGGAAGAAAGACAGGAAGGAAAGAAGGAAGGAACGAAGGAAAGAAGGGAGGAAAGATAGAAGGAAGGAAGGGAGGCAGGAAGAAAGACAGGAAGGGAAAAAAGAAGGAAGGGAGGAAGAGACTTAATTAAGAAGTTCAGAGTTACTGAGGCAGTCGGCTCGTCACGGGTTCCAAAAAGCAAATGCATGCCAACCTGCAAAGCAGTTACATGCGAATTTCAGGAAAGTTGGGCCGCGGCGGCCGTGGAGCTAGGGTACGCAGTGCATGTATCCCGTGCGCCAGCCCGCGACCCATCTGCATGATTCGTCTAATTGTCTGTCTTTCATGCAGATTATGGCTTATCTGGCTCAAACGGCATGAGAAACGCCAGCTGTGAGTAATAGTGATAGAGGAATAAAGTGTGATCGATCATTATACAAAAAAAAAAAACTAATATATAATAATAACAAAAAAAATAAAGTGCATGTGATTAAGATGTATAATAATTATTTATTTTGATAATAATTACTCATTATGATAATTATTAAGAGCTTAAAGTCTCTTGAATACATAATGATTATTTAAATTGATAATCATTATACATCCACTCTATAATGATTATCAATTTAAGTAATGAGTGAATAATCATTATTGAGTTAACCCACTGATGTTCCAAGTTCTCTTCACGACTCTGTTACTCACTATCATAGCGAAACAGCTAAAATGCAAAACAACCTACCACACAAAAGAGCAATGCATGCACCAACTCCCTTTTCTAGTACCATTTGTCATTATAACATTATGACTGCGGGGTTTAGTCTAAGGTGTAGGCAACTTTCACTGCCACTATCAAATAGTCTATCACTATTTACATACACCATATAATGATACACAATCATACACATTCATTCTTTAAACCAGTTTTTTAAATATCCGTCGTTGTCTCTTAACTTTGAAGCCATAACTTTTAGTAAGTGTGTCCCTTTGCAACTTAACTCCCAAGTAATGTTGAAATTGAATTTCTCATCTGATTATAAAACCGAGTTTATAAAATTAATTGTGAATCTGAAGTTAGACTAGAGTTAGACGTCGGCTAATATCGGCTAAAGAAAAAGAAAAAAGATTTTTCCAAACCCTTTACTTTTTTTTAATCCTAGTTTTCATCTTTTTTAGTCATTGACAGTCAAACAACCGTGACTGTTGTTCATACAAGTGTTACATAAGTGTTGTTTGTCTCAGTTGTCTGCTGGACACTATTGGTTGGTCTAGTAGAGTTAAAAAGTAAAAAAGAAACAAAAAAATATCTCCTCAAATTGCTTTTTTTTTTTTGTTTTAGCCTGCGCCTAGTAGATCTGAAGTTCAAGTTATACTAGGAGCCAAACTAAAAAATATCTCTGATAGTCGATCTCTTTAAGTTTAAGCTCTTTTATAATCTTTTTATTGTTATAAAAACAATTAATCAATCAATCAACGTACAGTTTTATCAACGTAGTTTATCAAACAATATTAATCAATAATATCTACAACAAAAATTTTGAATGAAACTCTATGTTCAGCAGCTTTCAATATCAATGCATAAGCGAAATAGAAAGACGATCGTTAGGACGATAAAGACGATGACAGAAACACTATATAGCAGAAACCTCAGCAAAAACAGTCAGATTTAGTTATAGATTGGTAAATTTCTAAGTAAATTTGAAACAATTCAAAACATTGAATTCGTACTTTGTAGATCGACAATCATACCAATAAGGTCCAACATGCTAGTCAGCTAGCATGGATTTCATTAATATGTTTGCAGAGGAAGAAACAGAGAAAAACGGAAGGGGAACTCAAGCCTCCGCCAAGGGAATGTTAAGCCTCCGCCACCCTGCCGAGCAGATGGCTTGGCAAAGAAAACAGCCAGAGATTCAATGTGTATGAGCCGATTCGAAAATCATGATTGCGCTACTGACGTCGCCATGTCATTGAGCTCCAACCTCGTCCAGCTGTTTTTTTCTGTGCGCAAGGTCAAGTGCTCGAGATCTCGAAGACGCTACTCTGTCTTCTGTTTGAGAGCCAAACACGCTGACAGAAGGTGTTGAGGGCGAAAAGACTGAAAGAGGAGATGTGAATTGAAGTGAAGACCCACAGAAACGGTGTAAGAATAGAGGAATAGACGGCTTTACAGGAAGGGGAAAGGGATGCTGTAGACAAGATGCTGCAGCGATGATGCCGTCAGCTAAAATCGGCCGACGAAGGAAGACAGGGAGAAACACACAAAGAAAAAGGGGTAAAAAGGACGGAAGGAACAGCGGAAGGAAAGAAGGTGCATGGAGGTCTGATCAAACAAGCCCGATTTCCCACAGAAAGAACGCTCGTCGAGCCGTCAATCTGCTGACATTGACAATGTTCTTCTTTTGGGAATACATTTCTCCTCCCGTCCCGTCCCTTCCCTGCCCTGAGTTCCTGTCGACCTTCCCTCTCGCACCCCTTTCTGCATGCTGTGCTCCACTGCACTTCCATGAAAAGAGAAGGAAACAAAGCAAAAGAGAGCAGGCAAGTGTGAAGAGACGGCGAAGGTTCTCAGAACCCGGCGTCGAAGCCGTTCCCCCCCCACTCATCAGCCTTCCCCCACAACTCCCCATTTCCTCTTCTGTTGTTCCCCTTCCTCCCCCCCGCATTGCCCCCCCCCCTGTTGTGGCCTCTGAGAGAGAGCTCATCACCCTGAGAGGATCCGTCGTCATCGTCATCGTCGTCATCGTCCGGGATGCCGTCAGAGGAACGGGGCGACGCCGCAGCCTCCATCGAAATCTTCGGGTGTCCCCCGGGAGGCCTCTCTCCCCTCTCGCTCCCTGCAGAGAGAGACAGAAGGACGGACAAACAAAGAAGGGAAGAAAATGAAAGAGAAGGGTGTCTGCTGATGTGTATCTGCATTAGTTCTCTCTTGACCTTTCTGCCGGCCTTCTCCACTTCATTTAGTCTTTAAGAGAGAAGGTTTTTGAATCAAGTGTTGGAGACAGGCAAGTTCCTTCTCATTTGTCTGTGTACTTCCTGGGAAGCTGTTGCTTGCTCTAGGGAAATTTGAAGTCTTCACAGAAGAAGCGTCTGTGTACGTAGCCATCATTGCATGTGTCAAGAGAAGTGCACACTGTCTGACCTGAGGGAAAATCGGATTCTGCCCCGTTGGCGTCTCCCCTTCCTCCCATGCTCCTCCCTTCTCCATCGTCAGACAAAGGATCCCCTCCCGCACCTCCCCCGTGGCCTCCTGCCCTCAACTCTCCTGGCTGCATGCACAATTGACCTCACATACATACACACATATGGACTCGTGGATACGTAGGCATGTGCCGTCCAGCAGGAGACAAAGTTAGCCCAGGAAGATCCCGATTTTGTCGCTCGTTTTGATTTACTTTTATTTCTTCTCACGATACTGATGACAGCAGACACCGGATAAGAGAGTGATCCTCTTATTTGTTCCTCCGAATTCCCGTCCCTGTACAGATCTCCTGCACACCCGCCCACTCCTGCCTCTTCTCCACCCCATTCCTTCCCAAAACAACACAATTCCGCTGTTCACCCAAACAGTGCATTCTGCTTCACTTACCCGGCCGCCACGCATGTCTCCCTTGCCTCCTCCCGAGTTGAGTCCGTCGAGCTGCAGGTAGAAGGGATGCAGGCTTGGACGTAAAGGGAGGTAAGCATGAAAAACTCTTCGCACTGACGTCACAGACAGAAGAGAGGGAGGGACGGAACGATGGAAGAAGAATGCAGGGACACATTGACAAAGAGTGTTACACGCAGGAAAGGAAGAAAGGCAAAGCGAACGACAAGAGGGGTGCTGAGAGGAACAAACCAGTACGGCAAAAGATGCAGCGAGGAAAGAGAGAGCAAAAAGATATGCTTTCCCTACAAAGGGCCCACCAACCAACCGCATTGTCAAGGTCAGCGTCCGTCTCACCCCGCAGAATCCTCCACTCCTGCAGCCAGTAAGTCAGTCAGTCCATCGGGAAGTTAAGCAAGCAGGCAGAGACACAGGTCAGCCAGGACTGCTTCATGGCGAGTCACTTGGCCTGTCGGTCTCTCAGCGGTCGACACGAACAAAAAAGTGAACTCACCCGACGAACACAGACAATTGCTGAGTTCTGTTCAGACGTTGGCTTGTGAAATGGATTCTTTCCTTTTCGTCTTTCATTCTCGCCACCCTTTTCCTTCTTTGTTGTCTTCGTGTGTGGCGAAATTCAACTCTTCCAGGACTGTGCAGTCGCACACTGTTGTGAGTCTCTGCCTTACATTCACACCGCAGCTTTCCACCCCCCTCGCACCCATTTACACTCCACAAAAGCATGGATTCTTCGTTTTGTCTCATGGCCCTTTTTTTGTACACTGGATAGGTAGGAAAAAACAAGTTCATGCTCGGGGAAGCGTTTAGAGCATCTCCCTGTCCTTTCAACAGGAAGAAAGGCACTTCGACCGACGTCTTCCCTCAGTTTCTTCTGCATTTTCTTCAGTTGTCTCTCGTTCGCCTCTATTCTCTCCTGCTCCCTCTGAGAGAGGACACCCAACTCATGCTCCAGGTAGTCAAGGTTTCTGCAAACACCAACCCAACAGCAGTCAAAACAGAATCAGAGCCAGATTGGAATGGAAACTCGACATCCTTGTTCAAGGTAGTTGAGCACGTTCCCCTCTTTTCGAAATTCAACGAAGGAAAACGAATTTCGATCATACCTCTCTCTAATCTCACTAAAGGAACAGCAGGCTCTCTGTTTGTGACCTCGGAATAAACCCCCACCCCAAAGGATAGGTTAGTCAAAAGCACCATAGAGAAAGCGACCTGTTGTCAATACACATGAAGTCTGAAACGGAGAAACAGTAACACGCCAACGTAAACGGCTCTTCGCCCATCTAACGACCAATCCCACTAGTTATGACAGCGCAAATCTCCCCGCACTCTTTGCATGCCAACAGCACAATCCCACACACGCAGCTTTCTGTTTCCACCGTATTCTTTCCCCTCCGCCCCCCCCTTTCTGACCGGAACTTCTCCAGGTACAGCTCGAAGTACCACTGCACCTCCTCCTCCAGACGCTCAAACTCGTCCAGGAAAGCAGGGCGGACCTGGAGGAGAAAAGGGAGCAAAGGAGGCGTTGAGGGGAGGGCTATTCGAACCAAGGAGACAAATCAGTAGAGAGTGAGGAGTTCGTGACCAAAGTGAACAAAAATGTCTGTCATGTCCGTCCCTCTGTGCCTGCCCACCTGCCTGAAGCGACTGACTGCCAGAAGGCACAGCCCAACCAGTCAAT
This sequence comes from Chromera velia, assembly GCA_018398765.1. NCBI lineage: Eukaryota > Chromeraceae > Chromera > Chromera velia. The sequence goes on from JAHBMJ010001769.1 coordinate 27,572, forward strand.
TCTGTCTCGCTTTGTGGCCTGCTTGTTTTCCCGCCCGTCCGACTGCCCAGGTACATCATTCGTGGCCGTTCTTCCTACTGACTAACTGACTCACTCACTCACTCACTGACTCACTCACTGAATGACTGACTGAGTGACTGACTGATTCACTGACTAACTGACTGACCAACTGACTGACTCACTGAAAGACTAACTGACTGACTGACTGACGCTTTTGAGTGACTTGAGTCTCTTCTCTGCCCTCTCGATCTCCTGACTCCTTTTCTGGATGCTCGCACGGAGCTTCTTCTCGTCTGCCGTCAGGTCAGCCATCGAGGCCCTGCAGAAATTCGATCATCCGTTCGCGAATGAATGGCATACACGCATGAATCATTCATGGAAACACGAAGTAGAAGCAGAGGGCCGTTGAGGAAGGACAACACGAAAAGCACAGCATCAGGGGGAAACAAACATTCAAGCACCCTCTTTGCGTACGGACAGATAAATTACATGCATCTCATCCCTCGTCCGCCAATGGTCAAATGGACATTTCATTCTCTCAATCAGAGGGAACGATTTGTGTTTCTCGCTTCCTTCTCCCCTTTGCGCCCTGATTCCTTCATACGATTTTTCCTTCACGGTTTCTGCGACGCGTGAAGAGATACATGACAGAACACCTGTCTGACATTCAGTGGTAGGATCGTTTGTCTCTCGACTGACTTGAGGTCCGAGAGTTTCTCTGCGTCCTGTTTCATCAGTTGGTGGATGGACCTCTCGATGTACTCTGCCTCCGTGTTCCTGTCCAGGTTCCGACTCACAGAGTCCAGAAACGCGATGGCCCTCTCTCGTGCTTCGCTGTTCTCCTTCTCCTTTCCCAAAAGATCGTGGAGAGTAGCCCCGCTCTCGAGGAGGGTGGAGGCTGCCTGTCTGGCTGCTTTGAGGTCGTGCAGTTTGTTGCTGATCTGGAAGTCGGATTGGGCCTCTGCGGCTTGTGCTGCAGAGGAGGAGACTGCGGTCTTCAGAGATTGGTCCAGAAAGGACGCAAACTTGAGCAGCTCCTTCACAGCATGACCGTCAGACTGGTACAGTTTTTTCGGGTTCAGACGTAGACGGGTTTTCGAGACGATGATCTCACACGCCTTCGTGATGAACGCGATTCTTTGGCTTTCTGTGTCAATGTCGTCAGGGAGAATGGCTGAAGGGTCATAACGCCGAACGAGCCAGTCGAGGATATCGGCAGCCAGGCCGAAGTTGGGAGACCGGAAGGACTCCATCGAGACCGTGCGGGGATACCCCAAGTTTCGGAGAATTTCCCCGAAGTTTCGGATTTCCCTGTACGACATCTTCAGCACGCGGTTGCGCTTTCCCTTCTCGGTCTCTTCGGTTCTTGCTCTCTATGTAAGGAACGGGGACAGTGAAGACACTCACGCCGAGCGGTGAGAATGAAAAGGGGTCAATCGAGTGGGATTGAGCTTCGAGGTATATATCAGAACCGCAAATCTTGATGATGCAACCAGTCTTTTTTTTCACAATCAGTCTGGATCCAAAGCGGTGCTCTTTCAGTAAGTCAATGCTTTCGGGAGTCAACCATCGAGTCAGCCCTTGAGTTAACGATGAAGGACGAGGCTGACCATGACTGACCCTCTCGGCCTCTCTGACATGAATTGAAATTGCAAATGTCAGACTCCATTCAACGCATATTCAACGCGCAGGTGTTGTTCACGAATTGTTCACGAGATTCGATCACGCGTATGCATGCGGCCGGGGTCGCGCGCGCGCGCGGCGAAAGTGGCGGACCCGGCCTGCGCGTCGGAGGTCGCAGTCCGCAGTGACTCCGCACATGTCCGCACCACAAAAATTCGAAAACTCTGCATGGTTCTTGTTTGCCGTATTTTGCCGTGTTTCGATATGTTTCGTCTTCGATCTTCCATCGCCTTCCGCACTGTTTCCCCCGTTTCTCACCTGTTCCTAGAAATGGCGTGCAGGCGGGGGCCTTGTCGGTGCATAAATTAGAACCGGAGTAGCGATGGACGATGGAGACATTTTGAAAAGGTGCATGATGGTGCCACCTGGCTTGGATATGTTGTCTCCTGAATGGGATTCGAACGAGAAGGCTCTTCATAGTGCATTGGAGTGAGGACGATGGGGCCCCAACAAGAGGCAGGAGAGGCAGGGTGACCAGGAGTGCAGCCATATAAGTAGAGCTCCCACGCTGCCACGCATGTGAACGGGCCACAACTATATTCTGTGCTCCCTGATGATCTTGCAATCCGTTCCGTTGTGTCCGAAAAGTGGACCCAGTCTCTGGTGGGCAAAGGTGAAAGCAGAGGCTCTCATCAGTTCTGTTTTTTTTTTCTTCGTTTGGGATAGTTGACGGATTCCCCGGAGAGAGGTTGCCCGGAAGTCCATCGATCCCCGTCGCTAGAGCTCCATGCAGGATTCGGCCCGTCTCCAGAGAGACTCTCGCGATGGTGAAACGCTCTGTGGAGGGAAGGCAGCTACCATTCTACACAACGGATGCAGAAATTGTTACCGGTCAGTCATGCAATTCATGAAATTGTCCCGGTCCTTTTTCTGATCACGTTTCTCCTTTTTTTGTTTGTTTTATGGTGCATCAAAAGAAACTGTTGGACATAAAGGAAGAAAGCAAAGGAAGAAGGAAATAAAAGACTTGTTGGAGAATAATTTGAAGAAGAATGGGAGCCAGAGAGGGCAATTATGGAGAGGAGGAAGATAAAGAGAGCAGAGAACACAGAAGGAGGAGAGAGAGGGTGACAGGGAGACAAGAAAAGCGGTATGACAAGAAGATCGGCAGAGCGAAACAAACTATGACACGGACACATAGGGGAAAAAGGAGACCTGCTCTCTCTCTCTCTCTCTCTCTCTCTCTCTCTCTTTGTGTGTGTGTGTGTGTGTGTGTGTGTATGTGTGTGTATGTGTGTGTGTGTGTGTGTGTGTGTGTGTGTGTGTGTGTGTGTGTGTGTGTGTATGTGTGTGTATGTGTGTGTGTGTGTGTGTGTGTGTGTGTGTGTGTGTGTATGTGTGTGTATCTGCTAGAAACGTTCTCCGAACGCACTTTCCCTTCCGTACTTCCCTCCCTGTGTGACCTCATACAAGAATAACGACACAGTGAAGGAGACCCTCAATACCAGAAGACTGAGATCTTCTGTTTGGCACTTTCATTCCTTTTATTAATAAAAAGAAAAAGACACCCTCCTGGACTAAGGAAGTGTCAGACAAAAAAATGTTCGCTGCAGTACAAAGAGAGACAGAGGCAGGAGGGGGCATGAGATCGTTTCGGGAGAAGGAAGCAAGAAGGGTTTACACGCATGACTTTTTCCTTTGCGGAGGACACAAAGAAGGGAGAGATTCACCTTTTGGTGAAAAGAGAGACGGGGAGGGAAGAAAGGGCATTCGACGAGCTCGGCGCTCACAAAATTCATTTGTTTTTTTCTACCAAAAAGTCTTTTACGATCCTGAATAAGAATTTCGGAGCGCTCAGGGTGAAGGTGGAAAAGGGACAGTATTTTCTAAAAGACTGCCTCCAGGACTCCAACTTTTTTTTTTACGAAGAAAATGGACGTTGACCGTGCCCTGCGAATGACTGTCTCCTTTGAGGACTACTCAAAAAAGGCAGAGATTGATGATACGGTGAAGAGAGAGACGGGAAAAGGTGATAGAGCATTCGAGGAGATAGGAGAAAACAGAATCCATCTCTTTTATAACATCAGAAAATCCTTTACAGTCATGGACCAGACTTTTGGGGCTCTCGGCGGGAAGGTGGAGAAGGCACAGTTTCTTCTGAAGGACTGCCTCGAGGACAAGAACAAATTCAGAGAGATCCTGTTAGTTGCTTTCCCTTTTGGTCATCTCTATGATCGACTCCATCTCCTTTTATGACCTTCCCTTTTCACCATTCCCTGGCTCTATGTTCTGTCGATGCCGACTGGTGGTGACTCATATTCGTCTCCATTTCAAAGAGCAGCTAGGTTGCTTAATTGACCCATACCTCTTATCTTCAATCCACGTGCTCATATGCTTATACGTTTTTGTACACATGTTGCATGCAGTGGGGAATCCGATTTTTCCACGGAGACAGTCAGTATACGCGAAACGTATTAATATTTTGTTTGCTCGAGTAGGTAAATATTCCGGCCAGTTTTTGTGCATGAATGAATACCTGAGCAGCCCCGAGAATAAAAGAAATGCAAAGGGTAGTGCTGCAGGTTGAGAGTGTCAATTAGATAGGCTACCTTTGGGCTCCGCTAGCTCAGTTACATGAAGCCGAGACCTGTCTTAACAAGACTGTAAGTCTGTGTGGCTTTGCAACATCCGATTGTTCGTTGTAAATCAACCAAATTCTGTGACTCTGAATCTATTGCTCAAATTGCATGCATGCATGCATGATCACGTATGACGTATCGATATATATGTATGCACGTGGGCCAGCTGCGGTGCCGGACTGGGCCGCTCCATCAGGTGCATGGATCGGGATGTGGGTCTTTCAGGGGGCGCACTGGTGATCGAGGAACACATATGGTACAAGGCTACAGTGAGGAAGCTGTACACAGTGGCTCTGAAGCCCTTCAGACGAACACTCCACATACCATACAGTCTGCTGATACCACCACACACTGACTGGAAGATTGAATTCATTTCACTTCACAGCAGTCATACACATGTTGCATGCACATATTCAGTGACTGTCTTCATTTCCAGTTTCACAGAGAGGGAGCGTGAACAGATGCATAGGAGGAAACGAACGAACTAGTCGCGGAGGCATGGTGGCTGTGGGGGGGGAAAGAAGCGCAACGATTTATTTGGGGAGGTCCCTCCATAATTGTAGCCAAATTTTACTAATTTTATACTTCAAATTCCCTTCAAAACTGTAAACAAAAAAGCGGACCAAAACTTAGTTAAAAACTGTACTTCTTAACTTTTGAATCTCTAGTTTATTTCAAAATTGCTACACTTAATTGTCAACAAAAAGGCGGACCAAAACTGCGAATGAACAGATGGACGAAAAGGTGGATGAAATATGACAAATTTGAGATGGAAAGAGCCTTCACTGACCAAAGGCGAGTGGAGAATCACTGCAGATCAACCAAACAAGTGCGAAGACTCATTAAATTTTAAGAGACTAGATGACAGATTGACTTCAAAGATTTGAGGTTAAAGGTTCTCGTTGTAGCAAGCATGAAAATAAAAGTTCATTGCTTGACTCGTAAGAGAAGATCGTGCAGTATTGACAGAGAACGACTGATCTGAAAGTGTAATGAGTCGTGTCACTTCAACTCAGACGCAAGAGCCATACAGTGGTCTTCAGACGGCGCTAAGCATCACAAAGCAAGCACTCAAGCAATCCCAGTCTCTGCTTCTGGTATCCGTGACTGATCTTCCAGTGCAGGTCGCAGAAATCATCAGCTCTCTGCAACACATTCAGAGAACACTTTCTTCCGTCTCCAATGCTTCTGTCTCCAGGGATAAAGAGACAAAATTGTAAGAGTGCAGCTCCGGAATGAACCCTCAAGAGATGGGCAAGCCTAGTAGCGTTTCCTTTCGCAAGTCAACCAGAAGAGGCAAGCGCTGGTCGAGATTGTAGTGGCTCCAGACGCTAACTTAAAGCCTTCAAGGAGAGGCCCCGAAGAGATGGCAGAAACAAAAACAGTTACGTTCTTCCGGGCACCTTCCCCTCGTCGCGTCCTTCCAGCGACTTATCAGCCACAGCTCATCCATGGTATCCATATCGTCCGAGGCCGTAACGGTTCCACCAGGCTCCTGACAAGGCCAGAGACTTTGGAAGCAACGCCACAGCAGATGTCCAGTTGCGTGTGCCTTCCATGAGACTGTCCCACCAAGTGTCACTGAACCACCTTCACGTCTCTCCTCCCCCCAACTGCAATGTCATTGTGCACAGCGAGGTCTTACGCAACACACCCAGTTCAGGTCAACCTGTAAGTGCAGAATAAAACAGTCACCCTGTTGTGACAGTTCTAACTGTAGGGAGCCATCCGGTCCCCACATCCCCAGATGAAGACTCCGTCTTTCCGCCTGTATGCGAGACTGTTCCCATCTCTACACCCGTAGACCACGACTCAATCGTTCCATGCGCAGCCGTCCCAAGGCTCACGTCTTTTATAGCGCGTCTTCTTTGACAGCGGAACCGATCTTTGCATCTCGCAACACTTCTGCAGCGCCGGCTACCCTGCAATGCTGGCAATACGAAGACAGCAGTGCAGGAAAGAGGTGCAGCCAGTGCAAAGTTGCAACTTATTGCAGCGTTGCATGTCAGAAAGTTCACTGGAAGACTCACAGAGCGAAATACGACAGAGAGTGGGCGGGACACGCTATGAAGGGCACAAAGAAGGAGAATCTAATAGATAGTGCAGAAGCGCTGGACTTCTTGAAGAGAGTCGAGATAGCAACTGAAGCAAGGAAGCAAGAGCTTGTTAACGAGCAATTGGTGAACTTTGTGGTTGGCTGTCTCTGCATCGACGGGCCTATCAAGACGATTGGCTAAGACAGGGATCAAACGGATGCGCAGAGGGACGTTCAACTTGCTCAGCTGATCAAAGGGGCACTAGATGCACTCGTAGCGTTCCCTAACCAGATGATGGAGGATGCATTGGATAAAGACCCCGAAGAAAGCCTCCAAGATGATTTGCTTTGTCTGCTCTGCTACATTGCTGAACAAGACCTCATGTCAGAAAGGGTAAAAGCACAAGCAACGCGCCTTTACTGGAGGTATGCAGTATGAAGGAAGGGTGACACTGTGGTTGCATGTGGTTGAAGCCGTGGGTCAAAGTTTTTATGTCACAGTGACTCTGTATGCTTCTCAGACGGTTTATTCATCAATTGATGGTGAATTTCTTTCTTTTCTCATTCAATCTCTATTTTCTCTCTTTTCTTTTCCCTTTTTCAGACTCAGAGTGTGAAACCTGTCTTTCTTGTCACTCCCTCTATCACTTCACCTCTATTAGTCAGACAGAACGATAAGAAACAACCCATAAGAAGAGAGAGGGTTTTTTATTCCCATCTGTGTATCTCGGGAAAAGAACGTTCATGGCAGGGTTGCCGATTTTTTTGGCGGTAGACAACCTTCATTACCGGTAACCGGTAATTACTGGCAGAGTTTGCTGGTAGTCGGAAAAGACTTGGACTTTGCAGAATTCTAATAATCACTCACACTCCCTTATAGGTCAATCAATCAATCATAGGTGGCACAGTCCAAAGAAGTGCTTTTACCGTCTAGTTGCAACTGGCAGTATAGAAGGTATAAGACAGTCACTAGGTCAAGTGATGCATGCCGGACCATTGCCGGTCGATCCTAAAATCTATATTATTAATTGTATTGATATAGATGAGAATACAGATACAGATGGATCAAACAGAACAAAGACACAAGCAAGAGGAAGTCTCTTCATACTGTTGTGAACAGTATTAACTTCTGTAAGGTGTGAACTCTGGATGAGTATACCTTAGGAGCTGACTACGCTAAGTACTGCTAAGTCGTTACTCGTCTCTTACTTTGATTGTTCTCAAACGACGGCTCAAGGCCTGATACAGAGAAGCAGAACAGTAGGAGATGGAACAGAGTTAATTTAAGAAAAAGGGAGTAGCTGTTAGACAGAGCTGTTAGAACTTTATGTCACTTTAATATAGGGGTGATCGAAGCAGTTAAAATACAATTGAAATTATAGTAAATTATAAAATTTATATATATATATTTTTTGATAATAGGCTTTTCAAATGTCAATAAATACTTAAGAACATGTTTTTGAAGGTTGGCGCCACAGGCGAAATTTTTTTTTTGACCCTATAATTTTTATCTTTTTTTTTGTCGGTAAAAGCCTAAAAGGAAGGTAGACTGAGGCCATTACCGGTTACCGGCAATTGCCGGTAGACTACACCTGTTACCGACCAGAAAAGTAACTCTGGTTCATGGTGACTCTGAAAAGTGTGAAAAAAAAGAGAAGTGAACTCTTGATTTCCCTTTCCTTTTTGTTCTCTGTTTGAAAGTTTCTTTTCTGCAACTCTCTCTGTCACTTTACCCTTTTTGAGTCGGACAGAAGAACAGGAAGCAACCCACAAGAAGAGAGAGGGTCTTCCATTCCCCTCTGTGCGGCTCGGGAAAAGAATATTCTTGGTTACTCAGAAAAATGTGAAAGAAAACAGAAGAGTACTTCTCTCTTTTTCTCACTGGCACTTTGTCTCAATTCTTCGTTCTTTTTTCTCGCTCTGGTAGAAGTTTCCTTTTTTGTTACTCTCTCTGACAGTGTCATTTCATCTTTTTGAGTCAGACAGAACGATAAGAAGCAATCCATAAGAAGAGAGAGGGCTTTTCCGTTCCCCTTTGTGCGTTTCAGGAAAAGAAACGTTCTTAGTTACTCTGAAAAGTATAAAATAAACGTGTTCTCTCTCTCACTTGGTCTTAATCTCTTCTCTCAATTCTTTTTCTCCTTTTCACTCTTGCGTTTCAGCACTAAAAGTCATTTCGCTTTTGGCAGCCTTTTGCCCCTCTGCCAGATGGCCTCAGATCGGAATGAGAAAGCCATTCAGATAAAGGAAAAATGATGCCGCGTGTGCTTTTTCTTCAATTGTAAACCGTTTACGGCACAGGCTAGACCTGTGCGGGCCGGCCAGGGAGGTCTGATGCGTCTAGACGCTTTCCTTGGGAGCTACACATCGGACATTCGTCATTAGGGCGGGAAGCCAATCCTCCGGACATAAATCCTAATCCTAATCCTAAGTAGATTTGATAGGATTTGATAAACTTTGAACCCTATCATGCTAAAGTTTCTCAGACCTAATTTTTGAGGTTAAGCCCAACTTCAAATCAATTCAAATCAAATCTGGTCACTACCTAGAGCACCAATTAAATCACTATCACTATCAACCAATCAATCCATCAAACTTATAGTATAAAGAAGATGTTTTTATCTTCTTAAAATCCTCTGGCTGATTTTTTTTTGAATGAATGAATGAATGAATGAAGTTGGCTTTATTATGTCTATAGCGTTTATATGAGTTAACTCAGTTAAACTAGCAATCAGATTAACATATCATTGTCAAACAGTCCTTGAAACGGACTCAAACGAGTCAAAACTCAATCAATCAATCAACCCAGACCAAGGGTAGTAGACCTCAACGACACAATGCTCAGCAATTCGTATGAGCATTTAATTCATTTTTTAAAGATAGGAACATGCAGACAAGAAAACAAACACAACAAATCTGGGTAACAATTGGCAACAGTCCTTCAGTTGCACGCTCGATTGCTTTGTACTCTTACACACAGCAAGTTGTCAGCAACTCGAATTCAGCAGGAAAGTATACATGCAGACGGTCACGTGGAGAAGAGGAGTGGCGGGAAAGAAAATACAAACAAATGAACGAACGATCAATCAATCAACCAAGCATTTAAAAGCACGCATTCAGGCATGCATCCAAATGATAAAATGCAGGCACCTACACAGTTTCCTTGACTGACCCGGCTGGAAGCACAGGAAGAGCGGGACGGACTACTCACCCACTTCATTCACTGATAAGCACAGACAGATGGAGAGCGTATCGTGGTTCAAAATTTTCTGTTACAAGAAGATCGCACAAGCATTCAACGGGACGGTCTGGTGCTACTCTCGACTACTGCACTGACAGATGCACACCGGGGAAGAAAGATAAAGATACACAGGGGCCGCAAACTTTGAGTAAGCAGCCAAAGATACAGCAACATGAAAAGAATTTTACAGACGAGCTGACAAAGTGATAAAGCACTCGGACAGTCGTTTAGTGAGTGCGTGGGAGTACCGATCGAACCTTCTGAAATCCTGCATCCTTCTCTTTTAGGTCAAGACTTCCCCTTTTTTTATCTATCGACCGAAAATTTGGAATGAATGCATTGATTCAATTTGATGCGGGTGAGTGGAATGATCACAAAGACAGACAGGCAGACAGGAAAGTAACTGTAGAGAGACAGACTTGCACAAGCAAGCAAGTAAACAAACAAACAAAGGATCAAAAAGGGAATTTACAATCAAAAGACTCAAATTTCCCGTCCGAACAACTTCTCTCCCCCCTTCCCAGTTTCACCGAACAAACCCCAACTCCACACTTGTCCTCACACAATCTCTGCAATCCGGATGCATGGATCGATCAAAAGAACGACCGTCCTGTCGGCCGGTCGAGTAGATTCTTCTCCGCAAAAAGACAGACAGACAGACCGAGAGACACCAAAAAAGAATAAGCCAGACAAACCCAATGCCTTCGGAGTCAAAATCCCACTCCGCTCTTCAGAAGGCCTTCCCCACCCCCTCGTGCTTCTAGAAGTCCGTACGACTCACGTCAATCTACTGCCCTTACCCCTCTCCCTCTTTTCTCTCTTACCTTCCTATCCTTTTCAGTTCTCTGTTTCTTGTTCCTCCCCCTCTTCCTCTAACAGTCTGGGCAAATCATCAAAATCCAAAACAGACTCATGAGGCATGCGCTCTCGGGGAGGACGGAAAGAACGGGAACCCGAGACCAGGCCTAGGTTGCTCACACGCGCAGTGTACACACACGAATAGTCCTGTACCTGTTTTGCAAACTGGCTCTTCTGGTATCCTGCCTTGAAAAGCTCGCCCCAGGTGGGGTGGTACACAGCATGCAACTCTAGATTCAATTTCTTCCATCGCTTTGTGACCTCCTCCTGTTTGATTCTTACCTCTCGAATCTCAGCATCCAGAGCGACTGAGGAAGGGCTGTTATCGTTTGCCTTCCTTCTCTTCCTCTGCTCCATCACGAGAGCGTCAAGGTAGAGGTCTACATCATTCAACTCCCCCCTCAACTCCTGCAACTGTGCCATTGTTTTCTTCTGAATCTGCTGTGTTCGGACTTCGTAAGCGAGCTCAGGGATGACGAGGCAGGTACGCCACCCGAGGCTCTTCCTGCCCTCAATAATGTCGGAGTACATGTGATCCCCTACATAGAGGAGCTGCTCCCTGCCTGCCTGCAGGTTGAGGAGATTGTTCAACGTCTTCCAGTTACCTGCCTGGAACACCTTGCCCTCTGCAAGATACCCATCGACATCTGCAATCAAATCGGGGCATGTATTGAGCAGCCTGCCGTCTTTCGGATCTACTCGGAAGAGATCCCGGCGATCCGAAAGAAATGCCGGTTTCCCCGCAGCCACGATGATCAGATCGAAGAGATCGAGCCACTCTGTCGTGCGGGTGTGGGGTGCTTTGTTTCCCATCACAAAATTCATCACGACTGTGGTGTACTCCCAGTGGGAATTGGTGAGGAGGAACACCTTCTTGCCTGCCTCCTTCAACCCTCTGAGCATGGACAAAACCTCCTTGTCCTCGAAGATGTACTTCTCGGGGTCCTCAGCGACTGTGTCCTTAATCGTGCCGTCGTTATGGCACAGGTCCACTACTCTGTGTACGTCTGCGAACATCTTTTCGTAGTTCTTCAGACGTCCTTTCTCGACAAGATCAGGCCGACTGTCGTGCAAATCAACAAGCTGAGCAAACAACACCGCGTCGACCAACTGAAAGAGGGTGTTCAGGGGAACGAAACGGGAGTCTCGAAGAAATGAGGGCAACTTCACCAAAGAACGAACGTACAGATTCAAACGTTCCTCCCTCGGCATTGGTTTACTGCCGTGGGAAGCAGCTCGAACCGCTTTGTGTTTGTCAATCTTGATGAAGTTACCCAGCTGCTTATCCACCAACAGCCCCCTTCTAAACAACGTTGGGTCATACCGAAACCCCAAAACTTCCTCGGGATACCCCATAATCTCCACAAGCTTCTTCTTCGCACCCTCGTACGCCAATTCATCAAATGCAGTCGTATACTGCGCAAGGGTGAAGTCCATATCGAACCCCACTGCCTTAATCTGAGACATCTGCAGCTCTCTGTTGCAAAAAATGTCCCGATGGGAAACCAATCGGTGGGGCACGGTGTCCCTAATGATCTCTTCCTCTTCAGGGTCTATCCCTGCACGCTGAAGGACCAAATCCGGACTCGTCTTCAGTCCGGACAGAGTAGAGGTCACAGACTGAACAGGGATGGACTCTTCTGAGAGCTCTAGTTGCTCTACAGTTGCAGAGGAGCTGTCATCAGGGGGCGCGTCTCTCAACAAGCTCTTCTTCGGAGAGAAGACTGCAGACCCTGCGGGCAGGCAGGAAGGGAAGCAGGGAGATGAAACAGAAACAGCGCATGAGGAGTGCCAGAGGAGAATTCTAAACCACACAAAGCATGAACAGACTGTGGATGCGAAAGGAGTCGAACCTTGCACTCTTTCAAGGCTGAGTCGTTCTTACAAATAGGGTTTACTGAAAGCCTCGGTGCACGGGAGCCAGGAAGGCGCAGAATGACAAAAGAGCACTAAACGGGCCCGACAGAGCACAAGACGACCACGGGAAAGAAGAGTTATTGAAACACAGGAGAGAGACGAAGAGACAACCGGGGGGGGGGAAACACAGGAGAGAGAAAAACGAGACGAGACGGGGATTGCATGACAACCAAAGAGAGACGCGGGAGCTCACTGCATCTAAACCTGTGCACATTTCTTTCAGTTCTGACCTCTGGAAAGGATTCCTGTTCCTTCTTGGTGAAGCCATGATTGGGCAGTCTCTCGTCGAGAGATGGGAGCCAATGAGACAGGCTCAAATTTGCGATTCAACACGAATGCATTGGCAAAGATCCGGGAAGCTGTGGATATGAAGGCCGCGCTGATTAGACTCCGCACAAAACAACTACTCGCTCTCGAGGTGGATGGACCAGTGCCTCTAACTGCAGAGCCCTGCTGAGCCATCACGCTTTCTCCCTCTGTTCCCTTGAAGTACGCACTGACAGTCTTCAGGACAGGGGTGCGCTGCCACAAACGCCGGCGAACAGAAAAGTTTCTTCAGGCAGTCTCGATCGTCTTCGTTGAG
>JAHBMJ010001769.1:45467-64413 GCA_018398765.1 Chromera velia
CGCTGCCCCTCCAAAACAATTGCATGGAGGTCTCCTTTATTGGAGTGGGGGGGGCAGTTCACAGGGATCCAACCAATCTCTCCTCTCAGATGACGTGGAATCTGAAGCGAGATCCACCCTGCCTGGGTGTCATCTCTATCAACGCACATCGAAAAGTGCAGGGTCGCATCATTCTCGTTGATGACCTCCTGCATGCAAGAAGAAAGGAAAGAAGAAGAAACGCATGAAAATATTGTCAAATGGAAGGACAAAGGGGGGATGCTAAAGGAAACCAGAAAACAAACAAAAAGATAAAACAAGTTTCCAGGGACAACTGATACTCTTGGGATTGAAAGAACATAATCACAACAACAGAGCATTTAGAAATGACGGGATAGTACATCCGGGGTCCGATCTGACAGACCTGGTAAACGTCCCACAAATGGTCTATCTCCTTCCCCTTCAGATTCTCGTTCTTGTGGAGACATGCCCCCAACACAATCTCCTCGCATTCCGCCAGGTATCGCCAGGTCATGACACACCACCAAAGCAACAATGATAAACTGGGCTAGCTTGTCGTCTTCAAACGGATCCAATGGATCATATACTGTAACAAACTGCTCCTCCTTCACCCTTCCAAACCAGAGCTTGAGCGTCTGGTAGTAGACCATTCCTTTCCTGTTCTTCGAGGCGTCAAGCAGCAAAGACAACGCATACACCCCCCCCCCTCAGAGCAAGAGGAGGTTTGCTATTAAAAAGTGCAACCCCTCGCTCAAGTCTCTCTGCCACTTTCGCCTTGGTCATGTTAAACAAGTTGTCGACCGCACCCTCCATCTTTTTCTTAGACTGGTCGAAGTACTTTTTGTTCACAGCAACCAAGTCTGCAAGCAGCAGGTGAAATCGAAGGCACACAAGAATAAGATAAAAAAAAGAAGGAAAAAAAAAATATGAGACGGGAGGAAGACAAAACAAAACTTGAAAATGGAAATCAGATATGAAAATCGCCGGCCTAAAGAGAATTTTTGTGGGGGATAAAAGCAAGGATTGAGGAGAAAAGGAAAAAGAGATAAAAAAGGGAGGGAGGGCAAATGTCAGGAAGGGGCGACTGACTGTCTCGCAACTCCTTTCAGACCCTGTCACCTCCTTCTGCACAGAGGACGTGCATACATGCACTCCACCGTTCTCCCAAGGGAGCATTCTTATGACCAAGCACCCGTGCTGTGAAACACTTTGCAAGATCAAGAAATGCCGTATTGTTGATGAGCCCCTTCATGTGCAGGTCACAGAAGTCGATCAGAAAGCGGTCCTGGGCGATGTAGCCTAAGCGGGTGTTCAGCTCAAGCATCCTTGTGTGGTCCTTCAGGAGTGTCACTCTCACTTTGAGTTTGGGCGGCTCGACAGAGTAGAAGGCATTGTCATAGCGACTCACGCTGCTGATAATATGCTTCACCTCCTTGTCGTGCAAGCTTTGTAGGTGAGCAATTTGATCTGCCCAAGCCTTGTCGCACCTTAACTTCAGGAGATCCTCGTGGTGAGTGAACTTGTACTTCTCTAACACCTCCTCCACCTCTCCAAAAAACAAAAGACTGTCCTTCTGCTTGTGCAGGGGGTTCTTGTCGGCCTTGACCTCCTGGAGCTCTTTACACTCAGATGAAAGATACCACTTCGTATGAGAAAGGGGGCCAGAGGAGAAGTTGAGGTGCACCTTCTCCTCCACAGGCACAAAAGGGCAGTTCGCTGCGTAGATGGTGTCCTAAAAGTCCAGAACCCGGGGGTGGTTGTTGTACTGAAGCTGTTCCATGTTGAGCTTGGTAGAATATTTTTTCTTCAATTTGATGTATTTCACCTGCTCATCCAGATTCATCAGCTTCGTGTTCTTGGTAGCAAACATACAGAGCCTATAACACCTATCAGGTGGGCGGACAGGTTCAGGAGGAACTTGTTGATCTCCTCCCTCAGTCTGGTTCCCAGGCGGCGGAGGGCCAACTCGTCTAGGGTTGATTGTAGCTGCAGCTTTAGGCTTTTCCTGCTTGAAAAATGTACCGAGCCTCGTCTGTGTCTTGAAATTTTGTAGTGCAAGAAGGTGGCTCCTCTCATGAATGTGTTCCTCAACATCCCCCTTCTTGTTGGTGTAGTAGATCTCATACAGATTGTCAGTGCCCCTCAACAGAAACTGCTTGCCATAAGGCTTGCAGCTTGCCTCCACACGTTTCTGGCCCTTATACATGACGATTTTGAGGGTGATCTTGTTCTTTGACAGAAGCTCTTGATCCTCTGCAGAAAGCTGGATCTGTGGGTCTGACATGCCAGTTTTTACCTTTTTCTTAGGAGGTTCTTCCCCGCCATTTCGAGAATCACCAGGCAATGCCATGTTTTCAAGTAAAAAAAAAACAACCACCTTAAGGGGACTCTGTCAGACAATGCGCGAGACGGTTTGGGTGAGGCATGAACTACCAAACTCACCAGAAATTCCAATGCAGACCATACCAGACAAAGAAAGAATGGGCAGGACAGACTAGGACAACAAAGCTCCCGCCAACCCTGCAAGCAAGTGGAGTATGACAGTAAAGAACAGCTGGGCGATGAGCATGAGTCCATTGAGTTGATTGAAGTTTCATATTCTTTCAGCGTGACTTGGAGACGGCAATTGGAGACGGCAGAGTCGACCGCTCAAAACGAACCCCGGTTTTGTTGGGAGGTGAGGCCGCCACCGCAAAAACCCCCGGGGTTGTTTGATTTGGGCCCGCGAGCTCTGGACGCCGCCGCCAAAAACAGTAGGGAATCCAAATAGGACAAGGGGGGTGATCCCAAATGGCTTCTTCGGTCTGGTCTCGCTGCGTACACGTATGTGCACGCTATTGCATGCTGCAAGGTGCATGACGATGTCCAGCGATCGATGCGCGGACTCGAGCTCTGCATATTTTAGGGTGTATGTGCGGCGGCGCCGTGGCGCGATGTCGGCGGCGGCGGAATGTATACGTAATTATATAAGTGCAGCGTATATATGCGGCGCCGCCGGCCCAATTAAGGGCCGGCCGGTATATTAATTAATATATGGCCCCGGAAAAAAATGTGGGGCACTTAAAGAAGTTAAATTGTACGAATAATTAATACAATCGACCAGAGATCGTTCGCACGGAGCTGCTTCAAGTCTTCCTTTTCGATTTTGCAGCACGTCTGCTGTCTGATCCGAATTGCATGGCCTAGCTCACTCGATTTCCTGCATGGCCTCTGGAAGCTCAAAGATGGAAACTAAGTGACCCACTGTAGAGGAAAGACAGTGAGCAATGACCGCCGTAAAGTGCTGACCAGAGATACACAACGCTGTATTTTGCTGGACTGCCAATGTATGCTTCAGATATTTTTTGAGTGTTGCCTCTAAAAGCACTTTAGTCCAGCACGACAAGACCGACGATCAACCCCACACTGCTGAGTAAAGAGATACTACCCACTTGGGGGCCCACAGAGTCTCCCGTACCCGCGAAACAGAGTAGCTCGCGGTTTTTCCTGAAGAAACAGAGAGCAAAGCCCCACCGTCCTGAACTCGATTGATCGTTCAGACTGCCAAAAATGGAGACCAAGAAAGAAGCCCAGGCACCCCCTTCTTTCCTCACCCGCATCAGGTGCAGGACAGCCAGTTTCTGGAGCCTCGCCCCCTGCCTCTCCTGCTGAAAATCCTTCTCAAGTCACAGCGGCAGGAGGTGAGACTGCCAGCCTCAAGCAGGAGGCAGACGTCCAGAAGAGCCCCGACTCTCCTGAAGACTCGCGAAAGCCCCCCAACAGGAAGGAGCGCCGAGCTATGAATGTAGGCCTCCCACCAGATTCCAATACGATCTTTCTCCGGGAGTGCAAATGGGTCTCTCTTTCTGTTGTGTCTCCCTCACAGAGAGTCTCCTTGACTTCCTTCCTCTGTCTGCCTTCGGCCTTCTCTCTCGCTGCGTCTCTCGATGGCCGTCGCAGATAGAGAGAGAGAGCGGAACAGGGCGGTCTGTTGGCTCTTCAGACAGCAAAACGGGAATCTGCCTGCATGGCTGTCTCCTTCTTGCCTGCCGTGTCTGCAGAGGGCGGAAAAGCTGAACAGGCTCGAGAAACAAGTCTCTAACCCCGCCCACTTCCGACAAATCGCTACAGGCTACGGGAGACTTGATGGTCGGTTGTTCTGTTCTGTAGGGAGCCTCTGCTGTTCTCCTCTTTTTTCCGTCGCCCCCCAACTCACGTTCCTCGCATGGCCTCCGAGCAAGCGGCAAGGCTTTGCTTTGTTCCTTTTGTTTGAGGCTGTCGGTACCGTCGTCTCCCCTTTTTTTCTTTTGACTCCTTGTCTTAACCTCCTGTTCCTTGAATTAACTTGCGCTGTGAGATGACAGCTGCATTCTGTCTGTTCCCTTGTGACAAGCTGGCTTGATGCGAAGCCCGCGCTGTGCGTCCTCGCCCCGTCTCCCCTCCCTCCTCTCTTTCTCTCTTTCTTTCTCTTTCTCTTGCTCTTGCTCTTGCTCTTGCTCTTGCTCTTGCTCTTTCTCTCTCTCTCTCTCTCTCTCTCTCTCTCTCTGTGTGTGTGTGTGTGTGTGTGTGTGGTGTTTGGCTGGGTGTGTTCATTGCTGCACAAATTTTGCCTGGTCTGCTTTGCATTCTCTGGTATGATTCTCTTCCTCCGCATGCGCTGCCTGGTTCTTTCGTCTTTCTCTTTGCCTCTCTCTGTGCAGAATTCCGATGCGTCAGGACGGTCGCCCAAATTCCTTTCTCTTTGCCTCTCTCTCTGCAGAATTCCGATGCGTCAGGACGGTCGCCCAAATTCCTTTCTCTTTGCCTCTCTCTGTGCAGAATTCCGATGCGTCAGGACGGTCGCCCAAATTTCTTTCTCTTTGCCTCTCTCTGTGCAGAATTCCGATGCGTCAGGACGGTCGCCCAAATTCCAGACAAAGACGGTCGGTCTGTCGGTCGGTCGGCTGCTTGGTCAGGCACTTTCCTTCGACCCGCGTGCAGACATTCGATTTCCATCAGGGAGGGCCGGGGATGAAGGGAGGAAGGAGAAGCACGAAAAAGAAAAAGGCCTGGCGACAAGCTCAGCGGAGTTTGACTTCCTATCAAGAATTTAGATAGTGTGCGTTCTGTGATGCAAAACATTCTTCTGCTTCGTTCGCCTTGCACCCGTTAATACGTATTTTCTTTTTGTCTGTCAAAGTCTGCCTAACTGAGGGGTCCTTTCTGTCTTTTCTGTCTGCTGCATACAGGAAGAAAAGGAATGAAAAGAAGGAAACCGAAAGTCTGTCTGTCTTGTCATATAATCTGTCCGTGAGAATGAAGAAAGAGAAAAAGGGAAAGAACAGACGATATAGTCTGTCTGTCGGTTTCTCTTCATGCAGGTCGTTACCAGTGCTCCTGGCGGTTCATCTCGATTCCCCACGGCTTCCGGTACAAGACGCAGCCGGGGAAGGACAGCCGGACGTATGCGCTCGTTGCAAGAGACCACCACCAGGTCCAAGTGAGCTCCTTGAGCAGCAAGATCGACGTCCTCAAGGTCGGCAGGCAGGCGTTTGTTTTCATACAGAAAAATCTTTCTTCTTCAGAACAATTATTTTTTTCTGTATGAAAATAAGAGCAGCAAGATCGACGTCCTCAAGGTCGGCAGGCAGTTGCAGGCTTACTTGAATACGTTTCTTTTCACTCCTGAAGCTCTCCATGCCCCCGGCCAGTCGTTGGCACCCTTTCTTGTCCCGACTGATGACTCACAAAGAGAGACAGACAGACACACACAGCTTCCCTCCCATGCACCGGTCTTGCCTGCCTGCCTGCTTACTGTATGCAGCGCCAGAACGAGCACCTCCGCACGAAGCTGCTCAGCGTGATGCACGAACTCTCCGCCTATCAGACAGTCGATTTCGACCTCCCCCCGGAGATCGACATTCCGTCTTCTGCCGCCGAGAGAGGAGGAGACTCAGGCGACTTGATGATGCTGCCCTCAACAGAGACTACCCCGGGGGGGCGCGGCATGCCCCCCCATGCTGGGTCCCTCTCCCCCGTCGCCACCGTGCAGTCGACCCCTGCCTACAGGCCCGGGGGCCCGCGCTCGTTCTCTCACTACGACGCGATGCGTGATCGGGAGAGTCAGTCTGCTGTCTCTGCCGCCCACTCTGCACAGGGCACGTTCTACATGACTGCCAGCGGAAGTGAGCCCCCCTACTCCTCCTCCTTCCACCCCCCGAACCCGAACCCGAACCCTTCCCAGCCCTCTACCGCAGCCTCAGCCACTGCCCCCTCCGCCCTGGCCTCCGGACCCATGCAGGCTCCACACATGCATCTGGGCCCCGGCGGCTTGAGGCACTCCTCCAAGAACCCCCCTCCCGGCATGCCCCCTGGAGAGGAGGAGTGGGACCTCAGACGCCCCTCCTCCGAGGCCTGGGCCTACGAGAGGGCAGAGAGGGGAGACAGAGAGAGGGCACAGGCACTCCGGCAGCACCTCCAGGCAGGAGGAGGACCCGGGCCTGCCCCCCCCACCTACGTGCCTCCAGTCGCCTACCCACCCCCTGACGCCCCCCCCGCTGCACCCACACAGCATATCCAGCCCCGCGAGGCAGACCTGCATCATCCCTTGCACTCTCACCCCCCTCATGCCGCCGAATTTGAAGGAGGCGCGGGGGCCGCTTCGTCGTGGCACCAATTCGGGGATGTCGGCGTGGCCCCTTCCCAGCAGCACCAGCCGCCCAACGTCCTCACAGGGGGACCCTCCACCATCTATCAGCAACAGCAGACCGCGCTGCAGCACGGCGGCGCCCCCACGTCGGCGGAGGATTTTGGGGTCGCGGCTCAAGCGTCCGCCTCCGCCCCTGCCGCCTATTCTCGGGGCGCCCTGGAGAGCGGCACGGAGGGCCCCGAGGGTCTCTACAAAGTCCTCGAGAGTCACGCGCCCGTGGAGGAAAAGGAACTCTCCCTGTATTCTGGTCAGTCAGTCTGTCTGTCTATCTATCGGCAAGTCTCAGGTATGCTCTGTCAGGCAGCCTCTTTCACTCTGTGTGTCTTTTTCCCATGTGTCTTCTGCGTCTCGCCGACTTTTAAGCATGCGTTTGTTTGCTCATGTCTGCGTGTCGGAATGAATATTTACCTCTTGTGCGTGCGGATCAGCTGATTTTCGTGTGCGTTTTTTTCGAAACTCCCTGTCTCTGTCTGTCTGTCTGTCTGTCTCTCTCTCTCTCTCTCTCTCTCTCTGTGTGTGTGTGTGTGTGTGCGTGTGTGTGCGAGTGCGTGTGTGTGTGCGTGCGTGCGTGCGAGTGCGTTGTGTGTGTGTGTGTGTGTGCGCGCGCGCGAGTGTGTGTGTGTGTGCGTGTGTGCGTGCGTGGTTGTGTGTATTTGTCCCCCTAGCGTCCCTGCCTGCAGGCGATGTCGTGGAGGTGACCCACAAGGATCCATGCGGGTGGTGCTGGGGTCGTGTGGTGACAGCGGCATCGCACGGGGGCGTGTCGGGCGGCCCTCTGCAGGCGCACAGGGAGAGGGAGGGGCAGTACGGCTGGTTCCCTTTCTTCATCATCCAGAAGATGCCCTTCCATTGATTCAGTTCGGGGGGGAGGGGGAATCGTTCGTTCGTTTGTTCATCCATTCTTTCTGTCTTTCTTTAAATCAGTGATTCATCCATGCAGTCGACTGATTGATGGATGAATGGATGATGGACCGCCCCCGGCTGAATTCATTGACTGACCGACTGAAGAGAAAAAATGAAGAAAGGAGGATGCAGGAGTCAGTCTGGGGTCGGTTGCGGGGCAAGTTGAGGTATGCGAATCGATGTTTCGATCTGTCTCCTTTTCGTTCGTTCGTTCGTTGGTTTCTTCATTCACTCCTTCTTTTTCTTACTTGGTGGTGGGTGACTCTGAAAGAAAATTCGATAAATCGATCGATCAATTATTGGTGACGGAGCAATTTAATATCTTGGGGGGTGTTTCGTCTGTCTGAACTTTGGAACAAAGGAGAACAAAGAACCTAACTGACTTTGCCATTTCCTCACTCCTGCTCTTCCCTTGCTTTCTATCCTCTCTTTTTTCGTTCCGTTCCCCCCCTGAGTCCCCCCATCTTTCCGTAGCCGTGGAAGGTGGGAGGGACCATCAAATGGGCGAGTGGGCTGGGCTGGAGGCGGCATTCATTCAATTTTTCTTTCAGACTGTCTGTCAGTCTGTCTGTTTGTGGGGGAGGAAGCAGAGCACCGTAGTGAGACTTCGTCCTTTCACCGACCGACGGGTGGCAGATCATGAAAGGAAAATAAAGAGAACGGAAGAAAAAGAACCAATCAAGCAGTCCAAAGAAGCGCCATCTAGAGGGGAGGGGGGGGGGCAATTAATGCACGAAAAGCAGAAGAAAGAAAAAACACGGTAGGACAAGAAAAAGAAATTCGAGCACTACGAAGCAAAGAGGCTTCTACAGCTGGTCTGTCTGTCTGTCCATCTATTTGTCTCTGCTTTGCTTCATGTTGGCACATCAGTTGTCTATCCTGTCCCCTTTTTCGTATCTTTGCCAATCAATACTGTTTCATCCTTTCCTTTTCCCCCCTCTCCTTTTCTCTGCTCTCCCCTGTCTCCACACCCTAACTCATCTCTTTTTCTACTATCCCCTCCCCTATATACACACACTCTTCTGCTCTAGCTCCCTCCCGGCTGACTGCTGAAGTCTCTCTCATGATCTCGCGTGGGCGCATGAGAAAGAAAGTGGATACAGGAAGAGAAGGAATGAAGTCGGACAAAAGAATGAATCAATGAATGAAGAGAGGACGGACGTCTTGGAAGGAAGGAGGGAAGATCGAGTGCATGCATGCAGCCTTCTTTCTTTTGATTCCTCCTTCTTTCATCTCATGCACCCCTTTAATTTCCCTTTCCCCACCTCTTCCTGACCTGACCGTTCGTGTTTCCCCAGTGGCCCTCTCCTCTCCCCTCCCCTCCTTGATTGAAGAGACAGACATCCAGACTCTATCTGATGCTCACTCATGCTTCCTGGTGAAATGAAAGAAAGACGCCGTGTGCAAGCAAGACCGAGGGAGGCTCTCGATCCACAAATGAATTGTTGAAGGGAGAATTAAGGGAAAGAAACAAACAAAGGAGGGGAAGGGAAGGGGTCCAGCCAGACACACGAACAGACACCGACTAAAGGAAAGGGCAGAGAGGAAGAGAATGGACGGAAAGAAGCACTCAAAGGCATAGATGGAAAGAGAAAATCTGCAACAAAGGATGAAATCTGTTGGCTGGAAGAAAATTGACGGCAAGAAGCTGACTGGATGAAGAAGTGCATACGTCTCTCTCTCTCTCTCTGTCTGTCTGCCTGCGTGCGTGTGTGTGCGTGAGTGGTGGGCACCAGCCTGGTGACAAGGAGAGGGCGGCAGATCTGCGGAGACATGCGGACATAGATGCAGAGAGTCGACAAAGAGGGAGAGAAAAAGACGGGGAGGATGGGAGAAAAGAGAAAAGGGAAAAGCTCTTGTCCCGTGAAAAAATGTCGTCCCTTTTTTGGGACATCTCTCTTGTTTCTTCTCGATCCGCTCCTTTCTTTTCTTCTCTTCTCTTCTTTCGACTTTGTGCGCCCTTGACCGGCAGCCCCCATTCTTTCTTCTTCGAGACATACACGCACACATACACGCGCATACAAACATGTTCACTCACTCGCTTTCTCTCTCTCGAACGTCCAGGGACGGAGGTCGGAGTTCCGGCGGAGAACAAAAATAAATGTGGAAGGAAGGCCGTATGAACGATCGAAAGAAGAACGCTCGAGAAAGCGAGAGGCGGGGAGGAAGCCAGGAGGCCGGAATCGGAAAGAACGAACATGCTGAAAGAAGATGGCATAGGAGTCAAGAAGAGAAAAGACGAAAAGTACTCGTGGATGGATGGATGCAGATGGGTGGGAGGGCGGAAAGAAATCGATCTATTCCATAACGCTGGGAATGTCACAGCAACAAGGGAAGGGCCAGACCTGACTGACTGATTGGAAAGGAAGAAAAAGAAGTGCAGCGAAGGAAAGGAGGGAGGAGGGCGAGAGAAGAGGAGAAAGAGCCTTGATACATGGCGGGATGGGGTGAATGCCCTTTCCTTCCTTCCTTCCCTCTCTGTCTGTCCGGCTCTCCGTCTCATCAACCGTATGGCTTTGAAATCTTCCTTTCGAGGTGAAAAGGAGAGATCTGTAGAAGATTTGAAAGTTCTTTTGCCTCCTCGTCTGTCTGTCCGTCTGTCATCTTGTTTGTTTGACATTTGGCTGTCTACCGCCCTCCTCGTTCAAAAGAACAAAAAGACGAAAAGCCAGTCAGTCCTTCACTTTTCCTTCCTTGCTTTCAATCATCATACAATCATTTGCCCTTCGGACATTCATTCATTCCCTTTCTTGTTGAGTTGCTGAATTCACCGACATCTTGCACATTCACTCACTGCCCTGTTGTGAAAACGGCAAAAAAGAGGATTCTTTCCCTGCCTGAATCGAGGTGTGTGAGAGGAGGAGGAAACAAAAAAAAACAACGACAGGAGAAGGTTTTGAGTGAGTGAGTGAGTGAGTGAGTGAGTGAGTGAGTGAGAAGGGTGTATGCACGGATGAGTGACGTACCGCTGCTGCTGATACATGAGAGAGAGCTCAACAAACACGGGGAGCCCGGACAAAGTGAAGGAAGAGAGGAAGAGAGCGATCAATTAGCTGATCGATCATCATCTATGCCTGTTCGTATGCTTGCTGTGTGCGTGCCGCAACAATGAAAGAATGGTGGATGAACGGCCGGGGGGTTGGTGAGAGATCGGACAGATGCCAGAGTTGAGTGAGACACGACACACACACGCGACTGACTGACGAAGCACGAGGACCCACTCCCGTGTTGCATGCTTGCAGGTCATTTCACAGAAAGGCAGGCAGGAAGGCAACGGCAAAAAAGACGGACAAGTTCCTTCAAGGCAGAGAAGGCGCAAGTCCGAATAATTGCCAGCCATCCTGCAGTGACAGAAGACACCAAGCAAGCCAAGCAAAGAAAAGGCTCAAATCAACGAACAAAGCTGGTCTGCTGCCCTCGGCCAGACGTTCGTACAGTCACTCTCAACAGCACAGGTGTGCATCTGCATGTGTTTGTCTTTCGGTGTCCGTCTGTAAGCATGCACGCTGCTTGTCGTCGCTGTATGTTGTATGTGTCCTTTCTGCTTTCCTTCTTTCTGCCACCCCCCACCAGTGATGGATGCTTTTGTTTGCACTGCACTCCCTTAGCTTCGAATCTTTTGTTACATATTCATTTATCCAAGCAGGGACTCACTTGTCTTTCACCTCTACCTTCCAATTTTCTCACCAAGAGAGGGAAGAAAACACTCGCTCACTCACTCTTTTGGTCCAACCAGACTAGAGAAGACTGCATGCTACTGCACCTCTTATCTCGATCACTCTATTTTGTTTTCATGTCCCCAACCGGCTCGAAAAGCGAAGTCGAAGAATGAGATCACAGCCAAACACACACACAGACAGACATGCAGACAGAGAACCCCTTATGGGCACATGGACGTCACCACTTTATTCTCTTTCCTTCCGACTGCCGGTTTTTATCCTTCGTGCTTTTTTTTTCCATGTATGTTTGCATGTATCCATGCGTCCGTCCGTCTTCCTTCTTGGCCCTTGATTTCTTTCTTTCTTTTTTTTTTGGCTCGGCTTGGCTCGCGCTCTCCCACTCACTGACTCCCTCAGTTTTCCCCTTCCTTTCGTCGTCCCGGGCAGGGGTCAGCCACGGGGCATATCGTTGGTTTGGGAGTCAATGATGAAGTGAGTCGATCAGTGAAAGTTCGTGCGTGCGTGCGATGGAGTCTTTTAGGCTGGGGGATGGGAGGGAGGCAAGCGAAGGTGAACAAGAAATTGAGGTGTTAGAGTGACATGACTGCTCGGAGAAGAGGGGAACGAAAGAAGGAAGAGAAAAAGATGAAATCCTTCTCCGCTCTCGTCCGTCAACTGCTCGCAATGCCTCTCTCTCTCTCTCTCTCTCTCTCTGTGCATGTCAATGTCTGTGTGTATGCGTGTGTATGTGTGTATGTGTATTTGTTTAAGGAAGGCCTCGGGCGTATGTATTTGTGTGTGAGAGAGGACGGACTGCGGTGTATATATTTGTGTGTGTTTTCGACTTGCAACTGACAGAGAAGAAAAAAGAAAAGAGGTTCGGAGACCGTCTCTACGGGTGTGACTCTGAGGTCTTAATGCAGACAGAAGGCCGACCTTTTGTTTCTTTTTCAATAGGTGCGCCGGCAGACACAAGCAAGCAACAAAGCCAAGTGACTCTATTTCTGTCTCTCTGTCTTTGTCTGTCTGTCTCCCACCTGCACTCATTGTGTAAGGAAGGATGGCGGAAGGAAGAAAGAGCGGATAGGCGAGAAGCTGCTGACTGTATTTCTCTGTCCGTCTGTCTGTCTGTGTGTCTTTCAAATTGGTGCAATAAATAAATGAGGAAAAAAGGATCGAAAGGAGAATGACTGACTGAAGTGCTGACTGACTTTTTCATCGTTCTCGTTTGTGCGATGCACGCATGCCCATGCATGCACACAGGTGTCGCTGAGATGACTATCTCAGGGCGCGCTTGCGTTCATGAGACTGTGAATGAGTGAGTGAGGGAAGAGACGAAACGCTGGCTGTTGGCTGAATGGATGGATGGATGGATGGATGGATGGATGGACGGATAGACAGAAAGGACAAAAGCAGGCTTGGGGGCAATGCTTGGCGGGCTGCTCCTGTGACTCAATGACTGACTGACTGGTTGACCACTTGCTAATGAACAATGAAGGGAGAAGGGGAGGGAGCGAGGGGAACAACGGAAGGACGGAAAGAAGAAAGAAAAGCAGACAGAGCAGTCGCCGAAGTCAGCTTTGTCGACTCCATCGGAGATCATCTTTCCTTCTTTCATTCATTTCTTTTCCGCACGGACATTTTTGATGATCGCGGCTACTCATTATTTCTTATGCAAGGGTGCCTAGCATAGCTTATGCGACCCTTCGCATGTCAAGTCAGTCAATCACGTGAAGTGAAAGAGAAAGACGGTCCACGGTTCCTTGCTTGAAGTATGGGTGGATACGTGGGTCTCCTCAGGTTGGGCAGTCCGGCCATGCAGTGCGTGTGTGTACATTTTTGTGACCTTTTTTACTCACAGTCCATCCATCCATCCATGATTCCATCCGTTCTTCTGTCTTTTTTCCTTTCTTTCGTGTTTTTCGATCTGATCTTGTTGCCATTTATTTATGCGGAGATTTCACACAGGAGGAGGGAGGTTGAGGAGTAAATGGCGTTGATGCTGTGAGTGCGTTCGTGCGTGATGAAGTGAGAAGAGCATGTATGCGTGCGTAACCGTGTTCATCCATTCATAGATATTTTTGTCTTCATTGCTCCGTGACATGACGTGACGCCCTGCTATGCCGTGATGGATTGACCGTCCTTCCAATCAGGTGTTGTGATGACCAAGGTCGGTCGGTCGGTCGGGTTTTCTGTCAGGCAGTGCAAGGTGGTTCATGAGTACACTTGTGAAATGAAAAAAGCAGCCAATTTTTCAATGGGTGTGGATGTTGTCTGTCTGTCTGTCTGTCTGTCTGTTTGGCTGACGGTTCTCCCCTCCGTCTGTTTCTTGGCACGTTTTTTCTCTATCTATCTGTCATTTATTTCTTATTAAGCAACCCGAGCGACCGACAACTTCATCACAGCCTCTTCACGGCTGCCTGCATGGATGCTTGATTTCTTTTTTGTTTTTGTTTTCCATTTCTTTTCCTTTCCTTTGGTATTTGAATGAGTGAGGAAGCAAGGTGACGCACAAAGGGAGAGATCTTCTCTCTCTCTCCTGAACTGCTGCGCTTTTACGGTTCGCGTCAAGGAAGGCGGAACGTTTGTTCCCGTGGGATGCATGGATGCACCGCTTTTGTCTTTTTTTCTTTTTTGTGTCGTCTCGGTGTTATTCTTTGCTCCATTTTCTTTTTTTGATCCATTAGTCTGCTTCACTCCGCTTCCCTCTGCTGCTCTCCTGCTGTCCGCTTCACTCTGACGAAAAGCCGTCAAGCAAATCGGTGTGTAGGTAGAGCCATGCAGGAAGAAAGGGCACACAAAGCAAGGAAGGATGAAGACGTTGGAGGGAGCCGAGGGAGGACGCTGGGTGCATGGGTGCTCTTGGTGGAGGAAGAGGAGTCTGATCGATTGGTTGGATCAGATGACTCTCTTGCCTCTTTCTTTCATTTTTGTCGGATTTTTCTTTTTGCCGTGCGTGTCTCTCTCTCTTTTTCTACTCTCTTTGCTCGAACCAAAGTGTTGCTTGAAGAAAAACGAAGTGATCGAGAAAGAAAGACAGATTTCAGTTACTTGAAGTTCGAGTGAAGTGAAGGAAACATGAGTTTTTCAAACAAACAAGCAAACAAAGAAACGAGAAGCTTCTGTTCTGAGTAAGCAAAAATGCCAGACCACCGATGTATGAGTGCACTCTCTCACTCTCTTCGGAGTGAGATCGATCAATCGATTGACTCTCTCTATGTTTCGTTCTTTCTTCCTTTCGTTCATTCATTTTCTTCCTTCCTTCCTTCCTTCCTTCCTTCCTTCGTTGCGACTTTGGCTGTTGTTTAGGCAGGGAGAGCAAATCCCCTTCGAGGACTCTCTCTTGATACCTTCATTACATTCTTTGATCTCTCTGTCTGTCTGTCTGTCTGTCTGAGACTCTTCCCCATCCATTGTGAAAACAGTCAATGGCTTGCTTCGCATTTGAATTTATATGCCTCTTCTTTCTGTCTCATTCGATCTATGCGTGTTTTTTTGCCGGTTGCTGGTGAGAGGGGATGACTGCTTTTCGGGCATGTCTCTCTCTTTCCTGAGCAGTGACCATCTCTGTTTGTTTGGATTGGCTGGTGCAGGTGAGAGAAAGAGAGAAGGAGGTCGTTCGAAACTCGAAAGAAATCTTCTTTATGAAAGACAGACCTGCTGCATCAGCCATCGGGTGCTCTCTCGCTGTTGTGCATCTTGACTGCATTGCATTCTTAGCTTGCTTGGGTTTTTCTTTCCTCCATGCACCTCTCATTTCTTTCTTTCTTTCTTTCCAAGCGACTCGACGGCCTAGTTGGGAGAGACACATGGCAGGGTCATGGAGAGGAAGAGACGTGCAGGCAGCTGCAGATGAATAGAAGATACACGAACAAACAAATAAGAAGGATGACCGCGATGATCGTCTCACTGTCCTAGGTCTGTTTTGTGGGTGGGACCTGCTTGTTTGCCCTCGAGGGCTTTTGCCTCGTTCGGTCTGACTGCATGTGGCCTTGACTGAATCGATCACTGCTTCCTTTCCTGGCTGGCTGCGTTCTTGCTCTCTCTTGCAACTGAAGTCGGCTGGATGAGCCAGTTCGTCATACAGTTAGTCACACACACGTAGACATGCAGGCAGGCAGGCAGGTTGGCTGGATGGCGGCAACAAAATCGATCGAACAACCGATCTTCCGAATCGTCGATTCTTTCGTTCCTTTCGGTTTTCTCTCTTTCTGTTCGAGAGAAAGAATGAGAAAACGCAAAAAAAGAAAAGAAGAAACTAAGACATGATTTCCCAACCCGCTTCGAGTCCGACACCGAAGTTCATCGCTCCTAAAAAAAAGAAATCGCAATTCATTCCCACAGAGATCGATATTTCTTTGTCTTGACTTGAAAAACGCAGTAAGTAAGTAGGTCGGTCGATCGATCGAAATCGATTTGAGGGATCGAGGCGACCCTGCCGAAGGGAGAGATCCTACGGGACGAGGAACGAAATGATCGAGCGAGCAGCATCAGAAAGGAAAAAAACAAAATGAAAGACAGAAAGAAGTCACTGGCTTTCTTGTCACTTTAATGTGAGTCGGTCGATCGATGATGAAGGATCGTTTTGTTGCAGGTGCAAGCAAGCAAGTTATGTCCAACCCTCTGTAATGCATTCTTTTCTTGTGTCCTCTCTCTTTTATTCGATCTTTTCTGTCTGTCTGTCTGTCTGTCTGTCTGTCTGCCTGTGAAGAAAAGAAGGGAGAAGAAGAAACATATAGTCTGTCTGTCTGTCTCAAGTGCCTTCACCCATCGAGACCTCCCACCAAAAACACCATGCACCGTGTAGGACTTCCTGCCGACTTACCGTCTTCGAATCGAACCGAACCGACGCACGCCCTGCCCTCCCTTCCAGGAGGTAACTAGACTAGGGGAATGGGATGAAAACAAAGGCTGCAGGGCTGGGGAGAGGACAGGCAGACAGTCAATCCATCAAACAAAACAAATGCCTTACATCATCATACCAACGAAAAGGTTGGAACCGGAACTGATGGAAACGGGCGCACGGGTAGACAGACAGACTGACCGACAGACAGACAGACAAACTGTCGATAGATCTTTCGCCATTCGTGTAGTGAGGACACAGGATGGCAATATGATTCATTCGTTTATTGCAATGCATGCAGGCAGCTAGGCAGGCACACCGGGAACTCTGGCTCTAGTGCCTGCATGCCCAACTGACTGCATGTGTGCCCCCCCGCCGTCTTTCTTGCCTGCCTCCCTGCTCTGCTTGCTTCACTTCATTCCCTTAATTCCCCTCCCGATGTATGTGCTGATGAAGACAGGGGGGCTGCGATCGAAGACTGACCGGCCGGATATTTCGCAATGCGAAAAAAAAAGACGAAGAGCGGAGGAGTGAGTTGTCCCGACCGGCTGGAATGGGTCCGTGAGAGAGCGCCGTATTGACAACCGGCGCGCTCGAGACTGACTGACACTGGCCGGTCGATCGGTCATTTGGGTGGATCTTGAGGCCCTCTTGTGGGGGCGTGAGGCAATTTAACACGTATGTATACAGAGGAAGTGCATGCATGCACACACTGTCTGCGTAGCCTTCGGGTCAGAGTTTGCAGTCTGATTGTGCAAGGCCTCGTTTGATTTCTTCTTTTCTTACAGCACTTCTCGACTTCTGAACCATCCTGGTCCATCCGTGCATACATATGCGTGCGTGAATGCCGCGTGTGTCTTGAGGCGTACACGCATATGTTTCCAGACCAGACTAGAGTCTAGAGACCAGATGCTTTCAAGAATCGATATGATATACACCAACAATACATCTACCCTGCAAAAATGAGTGAATTTACAAATGAATTTACATGAATTTAAGCAGTAAATTTATCCGAATTTACATGAATTTAAGTGAATTTACAAGTGAATTTTAACTATAAATTCACTAATAAGCTAAGTTTTAAATTTACAGTATTATTTACTATATAAAATGAATTTAAGTGAATTTACGTTAATTCTAGCCTAGATTCTAGTGTTAATTAATTTGTAGAGATGGGAATCTAGGTTCAAACTAGGGTTTAAATAGATACTTATAAACGTATAGCTATAGTAATTTAGTAAACAACTTGAATCAAATCAATTATAATATATCTAAAAATTCTTAGTTAAAATTCCTGGCGGTATTAAATTCTATTAAATTACTAATTTAAAAAAGGTTTCGATGCAAGAATCAATCGATCGAACAAAGTGCGTCTCACCCCTGGCAGACAGCACCGTTCAAGTTGGTCGTCCATTCTCACCGGGCTTCAGTTCCCGAAAGACAGGCAGACAAATAGTGACGACTAGCAGTGTCTGTCTGTTCTGTCCGTCTGCGCGTCGGTCAATCTAGTGCACTCCGATCGATCGATCGATCTTCGAATGAATTCGGCAGGCAGACGAACATGCACTCCAACAGACAGGTAGGCAGGTCGGAAGATGACCACATCAATTAAGAGACTTTGGGAGCTAGAGACCTTCCTTGATTTGCACGGTGGGCACGCTTGAATCTCAATTTGATTTCCCTTTAGACCGCTCTTCGACTTTCTTCCTGCTTCGCTCTGTCAACTCAATCAAACTTGTGCCCTTTCTTTCTTCCATGAGTTCGTCGTCACGGCTTTCTCTGTGTGACCTTGCGGAGTGCATGCGTGTTCCTTTCTTTCTCTCTTTATGCACCCCCCGGGGCGTTCCACCTCAGCTCTGTCGTTTTTTTAGCTACGCAGTCCTCTTTGAGGGTCTCTCTCTCTCGCGTGCATGCACCAAATGAACGAACGAAAGAATCAACCAGTCAAAGGAGAGTGTACACCGCCACCAAGCACTCATCCATTCGTGCATCCATCCACACATGCACATTTTCGATCATCCATTCACGCACGCATTCATTCATTCACTCACTCATTCATCCGTGCAGTCATGCACGCACGCATACACCCATTCACGCGTGCCAGCCAAAATAAGCCAGCTCCAAAACGCATTCATTGATTCATTAGAAAGACCAAAAAGCGAGCACGGAGAAGACGACGCAAGAAGAAATGTCAGAGAGGTGGTTTGGAATGAAGGAAGAACACGACGACACAGACAGAAGAAGAAAACGAGACAGGCAGACGGAGGATTCCAAGCTCTTCCCCCCGTCTTGAAGGAAATCTTCACCCTGACAGAGAGAGAAGAGACATACACGAGAACATTCCACTCCCCCCCTGTCTATGCCCAAACACACTGAGAAGAGAAGGCATCCACTTTGCTTGATTCATTGACGGAGGGCGGACGACAGGAGAAAATGGATTGCAAGAAGCCCAATTCTTGCAACGTGAACGGATGACAAAGGCGGTTGTCTCTGTTGATCTTCTTCCTCAAACCCCTTGCTTCTATTTTTATTTTCATTCTCTGTTTGAGCGAGTTAAGTCGTCGAAGGCATCCAACGCGAGCAGGCAAGCAAGCGAGCGAGCCGTGTCCCCAACGTTAGCCGAAAGAAGAGCTGCCCCTGAAGTCTGACGGAAAACGGCAGAGGGACAGTGGCGGGTCGGGAACTTCGTCTAGCAGGCAGGCAGGCAGGCAGGCAGGCAGACACTGAAAGAAAGACAGCGACTGTCTGACACTGACAAACATTAACGACCGAGTGAGTGACTCCCCTCCAAATGGCCTGATGGATTGATTGAGGAGAAAGAAGGATGACCTCTTCCTCCCTCCCTCCCGAGTGCTTCCTTCAGCTGAATGCCCT
>JAHBMJ010001769.1:64707-94707 GCA_018398765.1 Chromera velia
CTCCCACATGTTCTCTTTCTCGTCACCCCTGTCTGCTTCTCCCCCCTCCTCCCTTAGACTTTCGCCCCCGTGTGCACCCTCCAAACCAGATTGTTCCAACTCTCCTCCCCTTCCTCTCGCTCCTTCCCTCCTTCCCCCTAGGCCTCCAGGAGATCGACAACAGAGACTCCCACTGCCTTCTGCCCGAGCTGAGTGAGGAGACCCTGCAGGCAGGCAGGCAGATGGGTGAGGAAGAAAAGCATAAAAGGAAAGGAGACGAACGACACAGCCAGGGGGGGAGGGACATTGACAGAGAGGGACAGCCGGAGGGAGAGAGGGAGAGAAGGAAACTTGAATGAATGAATGAACGAATGAATGAATGAACGAATGAATGCACCGGATGTTTCAGTGAGAATTTGCCCACACAGTTCTTTCTTTCTTTGTATGTCCCTGCATGGTCTGCTCCCTCGCTCCCTCCCTCTCTTTCTCCTCCCAAACCGACCTCCCCGGAAGCGTTGGCCTGAGCAATCATGGCGAGGATTCCGATCATCGCCAGTCTGCCGTTCTTGATCTCACGGGTCTGCAGACAGCCAGCCAGCCAGACACATACAGACAGAAAGACATGTGTCCACATATACATACATACATACATAAATCCCTAGATAGACGCAGTATGTCGGTTCTTCATTCAAGGTCTTCGCTCAGTCTGTCAGCTAGTCAGCCAGCTACCCCGCATCCTTTCTTCTTCTTCTTCTTCTTCTTCTTCAGGGGCAGTGGAGCTCTCCCGTCTCCGTCTATCACATTGCGGTTGACAGGAGAGGGAGCAAAACGATAGATGAAGAGGGGAAGAACAGCAGATCGAGAGAGAGAGAGACGTAGGGGCATTCATGCATGTATTCCGACATGACAGCTACAAGCGCGAACGAAGAAAGGAAGGACACAAACAAGAAGAAACAAACAAACTCCAAAAAAAACAACCCTCGACTGTCCCGTCCCACTCTAACAAAGAAGGAAGGAAGAAGAAAGCAGCCACTTGCTTGCACCCATGCACCCAGTCATCCAACTGACTGACTGACCGACCTGCATGGTCTTGTACTCCTCAGGGGAGTAGTTGAACTTGAAGGGGTTCCACCTGCGTGCGTGTGGACGACTCATTAATTGATTGCCTCGCTCACTCATAGACTCACTCACTAGGGGAGCGAAAAAAGGGACAAGAAAAATTGAACGAAGAAATCGAGAAACAAAAAAAAACACAGCACTTCCTCCAGCCCTCCGAAGAGTAACCAGACCACACCAAACGGGAAAAAAACTACGTCAATGTATGAACATCGCCCCCACCCCACCGAGCCACTTAAAACTTGAATGAACCAAAAAAACAAAAGGAGGAACCAACAGAGCAAGCAGAACTAACAACGAAGAAACGGACCTTCCCTCTCCCTGCCCGAGTCCGAGGTCACCGGCAGCAGCGTCTCCCTGGATGACGCTGCAATCCAATCAGTTCATTCATTCATTCGTTCATTCATTCACGTTGTACAAGGAAGGCACCCCCAATTTTTTTTTTTTTTGCATCCAGGCTCCAGAATGTCACTCACAGTATCTCAAAGACACAACAAAGCGGCTCCTCAGCGGTTTTTCAAGGAAACATCCACACGTCTCCCCCCCCCCCCCCCCCCCCCCCCCCCCCCGGGGCAGTGCACCCACAGTGCTTTCCTTTTCGCCCCCACAGCTAGCTCCCCAATCAATCATTACTTTTTGCCCCAGAGGAACAGACGGCATCGGCACACCGCATCATAGAGCTTTTGAAGACAAAAACGGATGCAGGAACTGATGAGCAAATTATTTGCCCCCCATCACTTCGTAAACGTTGAGCCTGACAGGGCACACTCCAGACAGGAAACATCCCACCGCAACTACACTCACGGTCAGCGGCAAGA
Source organism: Chromera velia (assembly GCA_018398765.1). Lineage (NCBI taxonomy): Eukaryota > Chromeraceae > Chromera > Chromera velia. The sequence goes on from JAHBMJ010001769.1 coordinate 66,621, forward strand.
CAAGAGGAGAGGACAGATCTTCAAGAAACTGCTCAGAGAATGAATGACAGGCTCTCTACCTGCCTGCCTGACTGACCGCTTGATTCTGAAGTACTCGAGGGCGAAGATTCCGAAAGCGATCTGCACGAGGCCTGCTGCGGGGGCAGTGTAGATGGCCTTCAGGGGGTTCAGCTCTGCGAAGGCATCCTGCCCGACCTGCACATCCACACACACACACACACACACGCACGCGAATGTACACTCGGACACACACACACACACACACACGCACGCGAATGTACACTCTAGACATCACTTCCTCTAACTTTCTCCCCTGAGTCCGTCGGGCACCCACAAACGAGAATCCGCAAGAAAGAGCGTGACCAGAACAAAAAGCAAGTATGGAAGAAAAACAAATTTTGCAGCTTCCATCTCATGACTGCCTGCATATGCAGAAAGGAGGGGCCGTGCAGAAAGCAGCGAAGAACGGGAGACAAGTACAAAACCACCCCACCCCACGGCACAAGCAAACAAACACTGCATTGATTAGATTGATTATTCCACCACCACCACCATAGGAAGGGATCTCTCTTGAAGGGAAGAAGACTCGACTTTCTCCATTTCTCATGGACCAAAAAAAAAATCGCAACAGTTTTGTTTCCTTTCCTTCCCCGCAGAAGAAAACCGGTCTCTCACTCTCCTTCTCCCTGCTGCTTCTTTCTGTGTGCTGTTCCAAGGGGATAGAAGGAATTTAATTCTTCGGTCTGCCCCCTTCTCTTTCTTCCTTTCCTCCGTCCCCTGTGCCCGCGCGACGTCATGACACGGCCACCAACTGCCCTCTTCTTCCTTCTGTGCCCCCTCACCAGCAGCCCTGCCCGGCTTTTCTGTTTGACCGCCGCCTCCCCTGCGTGCTGTGACTGAACCTCCACTCTCTCCTGTCCATCCCTCCCGCTTCTCCAGACGCGCAAAATCTGCGGAAGGAGGCCGTTCCCCCACAGCGTCTTCTCAGACTGTTCTCCTTGACCCCCCCCCTTTTTGATTTTCTTCAGCGCGCTCTCCACCTCTTCCATCCACCTTCCTGAGGGCACCTTCCCTTCCTCTCCATACAGTGCACAGCTACTTCCTCCCTCGCCACTACTGTTTGTAAGCTGCTGGATCCACATCTGCCGCGCACACGCTCACATCCGACCAACCAACCTGTGCGTTTCCACCGAAGTGGGCGATCTCGGGGAAGATCCAGCCGAGAGTCGCCAGCATCGCCACGCGTGCGTGTGTGATCTCCGCCTCTCTGTACCACTTAAGAGATCTCTCCTCGCCTCCAATCAACCACTGACGGGGAAGATTGTTTGTGAAACCAGCCTGCAAAAAGTCATGCAGAAAAAGGAGACGGCGTAAATCGCGACTGCCTCCCCTCATTTCTGTGCAGGCAAAATCATGAGGCAGAGCCAACCGACCGGGTCAAATCCATAGTCCCCTGCGAGGGTTCCGTCGAGGCCGGGAGGGTACTTGTCGAAGGGAAGGGCAATTGAGCGGTCTCCGTTATCTGACATGTAGTTAGGGTCAGAAAAGTCTCCGTTGACGAGTTCAGACACAGACACAGGTCTAATGAACCTCCCCTCCAGAGCGACGTCTCTGTCGGCCTCGTTGAAAGATGCGGGGGCCTTCTTTGACTTGGAGGCAGATCCCTTTTTCTTGGAGAACATGGAGAGGGCGGCGTTGGACTCTCTCATGCCAGACAGAGGGGCATTTACGAAGGCAGAAGCATCTCTGGCCAGGAGAGACACCGCGGCGCACCCGACGACTGCTGTCACCTTCTGCATTCTTTTGAATTAAATGAGAGGGAACGATTTACACAGACGACTTTCGTCTCTTAGTGCGAGGGTGCACTCCAGCCTTCTTCCGTGCTTGTGTTTGCGTTTACTCAGAGAGGTAGGAGCGCTCGAGGGTCAGAGGAAGAGGCGAGCTCAGGAATAGAGGAGGTCTTGAGGAAGAAGAGACGTCCAGCTTGACCCCGCGGCTCCGGACTTTTTTCGTGGCTGATTTTCGCTTTCCGGGACCACAGTTTCGGTCTCGCTTTTTCCACTGCGCGGGGCCGCGGCCCCCGAAAGCCGCGAATATGCAAAGTGCATGTGAGGCGCGGTCCCGAAAGCCGCAGTTTGCATGTTTTGCCCACACCAGCACTTTGCGGGACCGTCGACCGTCTCCAACCGTCTCTGTCGAGTCGTTCAAGATCCATTGCACATGCATGGCACAGACAGGCTGCCCGACTGGATTGCCGGACTGCCGGCCTTGCTGCGCATCAAGCTTTCCAGGAGGACATGATGTGCTGGGCAAGGAAGAACTACTGCTTCAAGTTTTTATCCTGATATCGGTTGCCGTGCGAAACATGTGCCCTACGTTAGCCAAATTTTCAGCAAAAGCGTCTGCTTCCATGCACTGAGTCTAACCTCACACCCGTCTCTTTTGCTGGACAGCCTCGTTCTTCATTTGACGATTTTGCTTTTTGTTGACTCGACTCCGCTCTTGAAGACTGAAGGACAAGTGGTCAACTGACTGTAGCAGAAGTTGTGGTTCTGTTCAGTGGTTCTCTTCAGCACGGCGGGTGTCTTGACGTGCTTACACACGGTGCTGAAGTCACGAAAAGAAAAATGGCAGTAAGTTCTTGCTAGGCCTGCTTGAAAGTCAAGCGCACCCCTTTCTTTAGTCACCAGCCCTTCTTCCATGCCTCCGCCCGTCTTGATGTTTTCTTTGCTGCGCCCGCTGCGAAAACGCAAAAATTCTGCGCATGCCTCTCCGACTTCCTTCGACGACGTCCTCCCCCCGCGTTCACTTTTAACGAACACCTTTCTTGCTCCCATCTGGAGTGTAAAGCGGGGCAGCGCAGTGCAAAATCGATGCATTGAAGCGTGCAGCCAATCCCTCTGACAGGCACACACCCTTGACTCGAAGTACAAAGGAGAGCGGGAAACACAAAGAATTAACACTCCGAAGAGTTTCGCGTTGCTCCTCCCCCCCTTTGCGGTCTTTTCCTCCTTTTGAATTTTTTGCCGTCTTTCCCTCCTTCTGTATTCGCTTGTTGTTCGACTGCTCGTTGATGTCTCCTTCACTCTCTCCTTCTCCTCCTCTCCCTCACTGTTTGTGCAGACGAAAAGATTCCTCGATGATGACGATGACGACGGCGCTCCCCTGCCGAAGGTGCAGAAGAAAAAGGTTTTGGCGGAAGACGATGAGGATGACGGGATGAGCATTTCGGCGGCGAAACCGCCCCAGCCGTCGGGAGAGCTGCGGGCCGCAGCCGCAGGAGGAGGGGGGGGTAGCTCCTCTTCCTCTTCTTCCTCAGCTTCTGCTGCAGGGAGTGGTGGTGGAAAATCTCACGCGCACGCGAACGGGGTTGCGCATTCTGCTCCCTCACCAAAAAGTTCGAAGGACAAGGACAAACAAAGAGAAAAGGAGAAAGAAAGAGAGAAGGAGAAGCAAAAGGAGAAAGAGAGAAAAGAAAGGGAGAAGGAACGTGAGAGAGAGAAGGAAAGAGAAAAGGAAAAGGAACACCGACGAAAAGAGAAGGAAAAAGAAAGAGAGAGGGAGAAGGAGAGAGAAAGGGAAAGAGAACGTGCCAAAAACGCTGCTGCCGACGAAGACTTAGACTTTCTTCCGCAGAAAGAGAGACCGCGTCCATCCCCATCCCCTCCCTCATCTAAACCCCCTCCCCCGCCTCCTCAGTCTTCGTCAGACAAATCGAAAATCCCCCCCCCGCCGCTTTCCAATGCCAACAAAGAAAACAGGCCAGCCCCCCCACCGGGAGACAAACCAAAGAGTAAAGACGTCTCCAAGCCGTCCTCTTCTTCATCTGCTTCCTCTTCCTCCAAGCCCCAACCGCCTGCCGCAAGCAGCTCCTCAGCCTCTGCCGACTTGAAGAAACCCGCGAAACCCCCATTGAAGGAGAAGGCCCCCCTGTCCTCCTCCGACAAGGAGAAAGCGGCCCTGCTGCTGAAGAAGAAGGAGAAAGAGAAACAGGCACAGCAGAAGGCAAAGTCAAAAAAGTCCGTCAGTTCCTCTGGATCTTCCGATTCCTCCGATTCCTCTGGTAGTTCTTCTAGTGGGTCTGACTCTGATTCCGGTAGCGGCTCTAGTGACTCCGATTCAGACTCGGACTCGGACTCCTCCTCCGGCTCTGAGAGCAGTTCCTCTTCCTCCTCTAGCGATACTTCAGAGGATAGGCCCGCGAAGAAGAAAAAGAAGGCCACGCCACCTTCCAAGAAGATGGTCTCATCCTCCAGCAAGCCAGCTGCAAAGAAAGCAGCGGCTGCACATCAAAAGAAGTCAGGCAGGAAGGGCGACGACTCATCCGACGAGTCATCAGAGGAGGGCGAGTCGAGGGCGTACAAGAGGGAGGAAAGAAACAGGAAAGAGGAATTGATTGCAGACATCCTCTGCCGGTCAGTCTGTCTGTCTGTCTTCGGGGCCCGGAAGGAAGGAAGAAGATTCTCTCTCTGTTGGAGAGGAAGGGCATTTGCTTTCTTCTCCTTCTTCTTCTTCTTCTTCTTCTTCTTCTTCTTCCTTCTTCTTCTTCTTCTTCCTTCTTCTTCTTCTTCTTCTTCTTCTTCTTCTTCCTTCTTCTTCTTCTTCTTCCTTCTTCTTCTTCTTCCTCCTTCTTCTTCTTCTTCCTTCTTCTTCTTCTTCTTCTTCTTCTTCTTCTTTCTTCTTCTTCTTCTTCTTCTTCTTCTTCCTTCTTCTTCTTCTTCTTCTTCTTCTTCTTCTTCTTCCTTCTTCTTCTTCTTCTTCTTCTTCTTCTTCTTCTTCTTCTTCCTTCTTCTTCTTCTCCTCCTTCTCCTTCTCCTTCTCCTTCTCCTCTTCTTCTTCTGCTTCTGCTTCTTTTCGGACACGTGAATTTATTCCTATACATGGCCGACGGGACGAAGTCGGCGTTGCGTAATTCAAACGTGCATGATGATTCATTCTTCTCATTCACTTTCTTTCATAGAGCGTGAAAACTGGAGTGCGCGATCTTGTTGTGCTCTTTGGGTCCTTTCCTTTTCTCACAGCGCTATCCCCTCCTCCCCTTGGTTCCCTCCCCTCCTTACAGCAGCACACAAACCTTTCTCTGTACTCCCAAAAGAAGAAAGCAGTGTCCCTCCTTCGTTCGGCAAAGGGCTCTTTGTATTTTCTTTCTTTCTCTTTCAGCGTGCCTCTCTGCATGCTTGTTCATGCATGCATAATCGCTGCTGGTTGGAGCCGTTGACGTGTCTGTCTATCTGTCTGTCTGCCTGTCTGTGTGCATGCGTCCACCCCCCCCTGCAGGTGGTGGTTCTGTATGGACCCCTGGCCGCCTGAGAACTTCAAGTACGCCCCCCTCTTGGAGGCAAAGGGGCTCAAGGAGGTCTCGATAGACGACTGGGAGGAGACGGACGACGTCACGGGAGGGAAAACGAAAGTCTATCAGGTATCCCACTTCCCAGGTCGGTTCGTGTTGGGAGGTTGGGTGAACTCTCGTGGGTGGAGGGGTGGCTCAGGAAGAGATGAAGGAAAAGGGCATGCAGAATAAATGTTTGAGTTTCAAGCGAAGGGAGAAGCAGCTGGTCTGGGAGGGCCGAGAACGGTCGAGAGCGGAGAAAGAAAGGGGAGTCTACGCTTCTTTTTTCTTTTTAAAGTTACCCCCCAACAGAATAGAACCACAGCTTCAATGAACGAAGCGTCGATCTGTCACTCTGTCCGTTTTTCTGTCCCCCTTTCACTCATGCACTCTTCCTGCCAGCCCTCCTCTGCGTACTGCCTTCCTCTCTAGATGCGCACTTCTTTCCTTTTCTGGCTGTCTGTCACCTTCTCTGCCGATTCCCTCCCATTTACCTTTTTTCTCTCTCGTCCCTCCCCTGTTTGCGTTTGCAGGTGTCTTTCGGGACCCGTCTGGGAAGGCGCACGACTTCCGGCCGACGGAAGGGAAGCCCTGCTACAACTTTCTGGACTCGAAGAGCGAAAAGACGCTGTTCGAGATGCTCATCCGGGCGTACACCCACCAGATGAAGGAACTGGAGGGGGAGGAACAGACGAAGGAGAACAGGGCTCTCATGAAGGAACTCGAAGGGGTCAGTCAGTGCGTGCGTCAGTGGTCTCGCTCACTCTTTCCTTTCTCTCGCGTGCCCACTCGCTCGCTCGTTTTCTTTCTTTCTCTTTCTCTCTTTCGTTCTTTCTTCCTTCCTTTCTCACTTACTTACTTACTTACTTGCGTACTCCGGCATCATCTTTTCTTTCTGTGTCTGTTCCCTCTGCTGTCCTCATTCATCTGCCATATCTCTTCAGCTCCATTTGGCCCGATGCGTCCTTGTACCTCCTCCGTGTCATACAGAGTGTTTGTGCCTGTGTGAGTGTGTGTGTGTGTGTGCGCGCGCGCGTGTGTGTGTGTGTGTGTTTCTCACTGTAGTACATTTGTTCAATCTCTGCCAGGCTCTGTTGCCTCGCCTTGCCTTGCCTTGGTCTGTTTTTGGATTTCTTCTTTAGTCCCTTTCGATCGAGAGATTCCCTTACTCACTCACTCCTTTTCTCACGCCCTCACGACTGCAGAAACGGTCGGAGCGCGAGAAGGCCTACAAGCTTTTCTTCAAAAAAGCATAAGGGAGTGGGGGGGGCGCGTATATTCTTCTTCCTCTTCTTCTTCTTCTTCTTTTTCTTCTTCTTCTCAATTCGCACTGGGAGGGTGTGCGTTGTTCCGTTGATTTATTTCTTTTTCTTTTTCTCGTCGCGTCTCTTGACCTTCCCTCTCTTCTTCTGTCACCGTCACACAAAACAAAGGCATACCCCCGTCATCTTTCTTCCTTACGCTCCTTTGTCGCCCTTCCTAAGTGAGCCCCTCCGCCTGTCTGCCTGCTTGCCTATTGTCTGGAGAATTCTTTCTGATGAGTTGTTGAGAGGGGGGGGCAGAGGTACCAGTACTTCGATTAAGGTGATGTAACGTGGGAGGTCAAGTGAGTCAATTGAGGGAGGAGGCTGTCCTGTCTAATGGAGAAGGGAGGGGGGGGGTGGGGAGTAAGGGGATTGGTGGTGAAAACGATACAGGACAGGGAGGGATTCTCTGTCTCCTCTCCTGTCCGTTTGTGTGTCTCCTTTGCTGCCTTTCCTTCCGTTTCTTTCTTCTTTCTGTTCTGCAAAGACAGGGAGGGAGGGAGGGAATGGGGTCGTGGTTGTTTCTGCACGGGGGAAGAATGAAGGAAGGTCCGGGTCGTGTGGTTGTGCCTCACTCACTTGCTGCCTTTTTGTGTGTTCGTCTATGCCTTCGCTTGCTTGCTTGCTTTACTGCTCTTCACTTTCTTTTTTGGCCTTCTTCTCCCCGAAACAAAGAAAGGGAAGACCGAAACTGACTGACACACCGACTGACTGACAGGAGGTGCATGGGAGGACGGCAGGGGGAGATCAGGGCGACACAAGAAAAAAAAAGAACGGAAGCACCGTGGAGGGAGGGAGAGAGAGAGAAAGAGAGTGAACCCAAGGACGGGAAGGGGGGGAAGAGAAGGGCCGAGACCAACTGTCATCTTTTTGTAAGCAAATGACTCATAGATGAATCAATGGATGAAACAGGGTTGTTTTATGTAAGACTGCTGGGCCATTGTTTTCTTTCGGTCTTTCCGTCTTCGCAGAGGACCGACCTGCGGAAAAGCAAAAGAGGTGAGTGACTTGCTCCTGTTCCTTCGAGACCGCAATCAGCGGGAAGCCGTCCTCTTCCTGTGCTCTCAGGGACTGCTTTCTTTCTGCCTCCTTGCGTCCTTGCGCAGACACATTTGTGGTACATTCACTTGAGCATCCATGCAGAAAACCCCATTTCAATCTGTCTTTAATTCCGATCCACTCAATCAGGGAAAGGCTGCAGGATGAGTGGAACGCTGAATGCGGGAGTGAGGGCGGGGTCTTCGCGTGATGCGCGCACGGGGATTGGGAAGAGGGCTAGCTCGCAAAAACGCTGGAGAAATTCGTGCATGGATGGGCGGTCTAAGCCGGTCTTTGGCGGGGACTCCGAAAGGAGACTAGAAAGGAGATGGATGAGACGATTGAGGCGGCTATGGAGGCGGAGCCACGCAATTCAACTACCATCAATGCGATAGTTCCACAGACTCTTTGTGAAAAGAGCTCAGTTTGCTGCTGATACAAATCTTGAAAGTCTGTTTAGCTCTTTTTTGTATAGAGCTCAATTTAAGTAAATGTTTTGCGGAAAACGCTAAGCATAGAACTAGTATTAGAACTAGTATTAGAATAAAAAAAACTTTATTTACTAGTAAAAAATTTAATAGTTGCCGCTGTAAAGGGCTATACCCATAAGAGCACAGGCCGCAGCACAGTGCGAAGACTTTGAACCAAGAGAAATACCCTCCTCCGCAAAAAAAAAAGATTCAAGTACAGCAATTTTCTTTCGCTTTAATTTAAGCTTTCAAAGAACACATTTTTTTATATGATGCATTTCGTACGTACACGTTAATAATGAGTTATCAACTAGCTAGAAGCAAGTTTTCTGTGCTCATATCAGCTAGCCTACTCTGCCTCCAAATCAGCTGGCCTCAGCGGCTGGTATAGTTAGCCAACTCTTCAAGTTTGCTTTCTACCTATACTAGTCCTATAGACAACTAAATAGATAAACAAAAACAAACCTCAAAACAAATGCACTCCACCATACAACAAAACGGAGGAGTTAGTTTTATAATTATAATTACTATCTAGATAATCATAATTATTGATATTTCTAATAAAAAATTTGGAATCAAACGTCTTTACTACTAAACTTAGTATGACTCTCTACTGTATCTGCTAGTAAATGAATGAATGAATGAATGAAGTTGGCTTTGCTAGAGTGGAACCGTGCTCCCAGCAGCCCATGTTCATGAAAGAGATCGTCAATCACTCAACTCTAGAGATAAGGCTAAGCGCGAGATCCCCTGAAGTGCTTGCTTGGTGAGCTCACGAGCAGCATGCGCGTTGGAGGTGGCAATAGAAGACTCGAACAGAAGAAGAAAAGGTCGCGTTCACACAGAAACAGGCGTGCACAGTGAGTAACAAAGATCGTAAATGGCTCTGCATGCTTCATACGGATCGATTTGTAAAGCCAAAAGCAGCATCTTCCTCGCTTCTGTTTTGGCTGCATCCGATCCCTCAATTCCTTCTCTCTGAATCCTTTGCTTCACTTTCTTTCCCTCTACCACTTTGTTTAGTTTATTTCTTGCTTCTACCCAATTGGAGCATACTGAAAGCCGGTGCCAGAGATCATCAATTTTTCTTCCATTTGAACAATTAACCCTCTGCCAGACAAAACACTTCTCCGGGAGAGCTGGCCCCCCCCGTCAAACCCTTCCAATTTAGTGTCAATGCCCTTAGAAGTGGCTTAATCTTCTTACATAAAGCACTTCTCGGCAGACAGGACATCCGTACTTTGGGGCTATTCTTTGAAGATAAAAGAAATAGAGAAGAACGTGAAGAAGACGGAAGAGCTCTCTGTAGTCCTGATAAAGAGGCAGACAGGGGAAAGTTGCCCCTTCCTTCCCTGTCTCCCCTTTTCATGCATTCCATTCCCTAGGCATCCTTAATTTTGGCAGAAACAAACAAATTCCCCTTCGGGGCCCGTCTTTCGCCTCTCGCTTCCTTTTGTTTGCTTTCTTTAATTTAATGCATGCATATGCATGTTGGCCTGATAACTGGAATTTGTTGAGAATCGTACCCGTGCCAAAAGGTCCCCCTTCGCCACAGCCGAATGACTGGCGTCCTGTCCATGTCCTTAACCCTCTTGCAAAGCTCTTTGGTCTCCTTATAGATGACAGAATCCGTAATACACTTTTTTGAGTCTTCTTCAGTTGTAGTTCATTAGTTAGTGCAAAATATCATTCATATATATATATATATATATATACTGTTAGTATCCTGTTTGCTGCTGTGGGTCTGAAGGCCGGGGGAGCATTTTCCTCCTCTATATCCGCCCCCCTCTCCTCAAGACACAAGAGGCGCCGATTCATAGCTCCTCTTCTTCTTCTTAATATTCTTCAGAGACTCTAGACAGCCGAGGGCCGACTCTCTGAGTCTCTGTGCAAACTGAATCGGCTGCAACAAAGGGAAAAGAGAAAAGAGAAAAGGATAAGAGTAAGTGAATACAGAGTTCCCAACTCAATCTAGTTCCTTTATCATTCATTACTAGAGAGGAGGGAAGGAAAGAAACAGATAAACAGAGAGAAGAACAAAAAAGACAGGAGCCAAGCTTTCTCATTCACTTTATGCTCTTCCCCTGCCAAAGGGAAGTGACTGAATGACGTGTGCAAAAAGAGGTTTAGAAACACACCAACTCCAACTATCCGTCGATCCATCCATGAACTGAAACTGCGGGCATGATCACTCAACTGATTCAAACAATAAATTAAAAAAGGACGGAAGGATAAAAGACAGACAGACAGACAGACAGACTGACAGACAGAAAGAAAAAAAGAAAGAAAAAAAGGAAGGAAGGAAGGAAGGATGGAAGGACAGAAGACAGCAAGAAGGAAAGGAAGAAGGAAACAAAGAAGAAACCAGAAAGAGAGAAAGAAAGAAAGAAAGAAAGAAAGAAAAAAAGGGGGAAAGGAATGAGGAAAGTAAGAAAGAAAAGAAGAAAGAAAAGAAAGAAAAGAAAGAAGAAAGAAAAAAAGCAAGAAAGAAAGAAAGAAAAAAAGAAAGAAAGAAAGGAAGGAAGGAAGAAAGGAAAGAAAGAAGAAAGAAAGAAAGAAGGAAAGAAAGAAAGATAAAAAGAAAGAAAGACAAAAAGAAAGAAAGCGAGAAAGAAAGAAAGAAAGAAAGAAGAAAGAAAGAAAGAAAGCAAGAAAGAAAGAAAGAAAGAAAGAAAAAAAGAAAGAAAGGAAAGAAGGAAGGAAAGAAGGAAGGAAAGAAGAAAGAAAGAAAGAAAGAAAGAAAGAAAGAAAGAAAGACAAAAAGAAAGAAAGCGAGAAAGAAAGAAAGACAGACAGAAAGATAGAAAGACAAAAAGAAAGGAACTCGAAGGAAGAAATACATATTGGAAGGAAGGTATTATGACACCTACAGCGAATTCAAATTGCCAAATACCTACCATGCAGACCGTCTGTTCTTCTTATGTAAACAAAACCAGTACCAACCGTTTTGCTGATGAAGCCTGGCTGGCTGGCTGGCGGAGCATGCCCTCGATTCTTGGGCTGCGAGAGCCATCGGGAAGACCTCAGTACCTATGGTGTTCGCTGCAATTGACACTGAGAGATGGGGATAAGCGGAGAAAGCAACAGGCACGCCACTATGGGGGGACCGTGTGATATAAGGAAGCATCATACAAAACACAACGGAACGAAAAGAAGTGCTGTGGAGAAGAAAAAGGCTGCCAAGCCTTACGTATAGGCGTGTTTTGTTGTGACTCAAAAAAAAGTAACCATGAGCAGGAATCGTTGCAATATTAGCAATGCACGGAGGCAGATGCATAGATGGAATCGGACTGCTTCTTGTCCCTTACCTGATTTGTTTGGAATAACACCATGTACTGTGTGAGTGGAAAAAAGACATACGAGACAAAGATGGACGATGAGAGTCACTGAAAGCAGGCGAGCATACCACTTCCTGTGCTCTCCTTCTTTCCTCTCTCACTCCTCTGTTCCCGCCTCCAAGTGGTGGAAAACGGGGGCAAGGGCCGGGAAGCAACGGGGTCTCAGTATTTCTAGCATCGTCCTGAAACCAGTTCAAGGAGAGGAAGCATGAGAGGTACGCAGGTTTACTGCGGGATGCAGAGAGCTTGCAGATCATGTGCAAGTCTAGAATTAAAAGTGTTACTCAAAATTGATAAAACCGATCGAAAGATGAAGAGGATCAGCTTTGCATTCTAGCGTGCAGAAAAAAATCAACGAAAGATTTAGCAAGCTCAAGGGGCAGAGAACAGGCAGGAAAGCGTGCGTGTATAATCACCGACATTTTCTTTTTCGTCGTTGGAATCTTCTTGAAAAAACTAAGGCAGAGCGGCAGATAGACCAGGAGACAAAAGGCCCGGCTGCAGAAGAAAACAGAATGAAAAGAGCGAATTTGATGCAAAAGAGGAAGGGAAGGGGAAGGGAGAGGAGGGGAGGAGATGAAACAAAGATAAAGAGACCCAATCACTGAGACAAACTATGTTACTAAAGTCGAAGGTGGGAGCCGCCGCACAAATTAACAGTGTTTATTTGCCTTATATAAACATGATGCACCCCTCATAGTCTGTCTCCCACAAAAATGAACAGATTGCAACCTCTCAACTTTGTTCCGTCTTCTCTGACTTCCTGGAACTCACCTCTCTCGAGCAAAGTCAATCGCACTTCCAAGAGTACCGGTTTGCCTGAGAGCTGCACTGTGGTCACAAAGAAGGTCTGCACGGCTCTATGGAGGCTTTCGAGCGCCTCGTCTGCTCTCTTTCTGGCGTTTTTCACCACATCAAGGGTCTAGTTCCCAACGTATCTGTGAGAGAGCCTGCTGTTTCTCTTTTTTGCGTTCTTCATCACATGAGAGGCGTCTTGCAGTGTGAGCTTAAGCCCCTCAAAGCTCTGAAACAGGATGCACAAAGAGTGTTTTGTTCTCAGGAGTTGATACAATCTTATGAGGCGTTTGTATTTCTGTTGCAGCTGTCTAAAGTCTTTATGCTCCTCTTTTCTTCTCTCGTTAGTCCATGCGTTGAATTCCTTCAGCTTCTCAAGTAAACCGGTGTAAATGCCACCGGCTTCTCCCGTGTGCTGAGAAGCCCCCCCAAAGCGGCTGCCGTTGCTCCAGTTCCAAAACCGAGAGCAAAAAGAACCAGTTCATGGCTGAGGAAGTTCTAAATTTCCTCCAGAACGTTTTGGGCAGGGCCTTCTCTGTCTTCCAACTTGGCAGGTCTGGCTTCTTATTGGGGTGACGAAGGTCATGACTGCCTGCTGGAGGTTGTCGAGGGCTCTTTCCACCCTCCAGCTCTCTTTGCCTCCTTGAGAGTCACAGATCCCCCTGCCCTGTGGGAGAGCTCCCCGTTGGCTGACCAAGCAAAGAGCGTCTTCATATATGCATGCCTTCGAAACGAGGGCCTTGCATACACTCACTCATGTATGAAAGAAGCATAGAAGAACGTACATTCAACGATCCTGAACCGATATTCGATTTCTTGTGCATAGGTATACTCATTCATAAAGATCACAGACATTAAAAAGGTTGAAATCGTTGTGGTATATGCGAATCTAGCATGCCTGTTCCAAGAAACAAGGGGGAAAACAAAAAATATTTGTAAACATCTGCAAGCTTGGCATTGTCATAGACACTGTCAGGCAGTTTTCCACAATAGGGACAAAATTTGAAAAGTTGCCCCTCTTTTTTTTTACGGAGCAACTTGTACTCGAGTTCTCCCTTTAGCTCTTAATTCGACCTTTTGGTCATCATCTCTGTGGGAATTAAGATCTTGACAGGGAAGGAGCTGGAGACCCTAGCTGTGGTGCTTTACCGCAAGATCAGAAGAAGATCTTCTTTCCCTCTCTGCCTCTCCCCCCCCACCCTTTTTGCTTCACCCTGTACACTTTGCCCTCAGGTCTTTCACCTAAGATACCCATGCAGGTTTGTGTGTCTGCATGCAGACAATAGGATCAGACAGACACAATTAAGACAGTCGAGTGAGATTGGAACACACTGCAGCTCCATCCTTCCATTGGTGCAGATGTGTTTCGGCATTTTTTCCCGTTTTCTACAAGCCAATTTGCCAACGGCAATTGAGAACCGCAGTGTGAAGTTAGTCCTTCCGTCTGTCCGTCTGTAAGTACGTCTATCTATTTGTCTGTTTTGATCGTCATTTCGACTTTTGTTGCCTTTTCACTTGACCGTCTGAAAACGAAAAACAAGTGAAGAGGATTCTTTTCTGAAAAGTCAATCAGTCAATCGGTAGGTCAGTCGGTCTGAAAACAAATCAAGGTGATCTTTGAATGGTGCTCAACGACATACTCACTCACCTGGGTATGGACTATGTCATTGATCATTGATCAGCACTGTCAGGCAAGGCAAGCTACAAAGAGAAAACCTCTCTTTTCTATCTCGACAATTGTATGCATGCATGCATGGGATCGAGTCCATCAGAGGACAATTAAACGATATGCAGGACCAAAGATAGATAAACGTGGGTGTATGGAGACGAGGAAAGGTGCATGCATGAAGACATCAAGAAAAGCTTTTTTGGGATATCATCTCTTAAAACTCAGAAGAAGCATACTGACCTCAAACTCCAAGATTGCCACTTGTTTGGCAAATTTGATTTTTCTGCAACGAAGCAAATTTGAATTTGTTCTGCATAGGAAAGCTAAGAAGCCAAAAAATAGGTGTACAAGGAGAGGGGGGCAAGAAAAGAACCAGCAAACCAATGAATAATCAGTAGAATTATAGATAGACAGACAGACAAACAGGTGCATAAGTTGTACAGCCAGTGGTAGCACAAGACACGCGCGTACAAAGAAACCGAAAAGGAAGCCAAACAAGAAAGAAGGCAGGCTGTGATGCACGTGGAATTAAGTTCACTGGCCGATTTCTTCGAGCTTCCCACAGTTAGCCTGATCAATCGACCCTCTATGTGTAAACACACAAAAAACTGACTCAGCTTGCATCCTTTCACATCTTTCCTCGGACTCCTCCAACCTGCGGAGACATTCGCAGAGAGAGAATATAAGACGCCGCCTTTGTCTCTTCATTCTCAAATCTTTTCACTGTCTTTCATGGAACCAACAAAGAAGAGGAAAAGATTTCTGAGACACTAGGAGGCCTGTTTACTTGGTCCGTGTATGCCTCTTTGGTGGCGTGGAAGGATAATTTAATTAAGGGGCAAGAGATTAACAAACAAACAGATGCAGTGACGATATGACAAGAGAGACGAAGAAGGGCAAGCGTGTGAAAGAAGTGAAGGAAAGAAGGGCAAGGGCAATAGGAAGGGAAAAAAAAAACGCTCTCTAACCTCTGCTTCATTCTGTTGAGCGCCTCATTCTTTGTTTCAATTTCTAGGTGAAGTTGTTGTTCGACACTTGGGATGGCCTCGTTTCCTCTTTGCTTGACCGGTACTGAGTTCTGGTCGTCCCCTCTTCTGAGAGGCAACCCGAGCTTCTCCCTGAGGATAGACTAGATGTTAATTCTCAGAAATTACCTGAAAGGGCAAGGCACATGGGGGAGAATTAAGGGGTCAGTCGGTCGGCTTTTGTGCCTCTGCCCCCCCCCCCCCCCNGAAAAACCCACGTACCCACACTTTCTGCCCCACGACATGTCGAAATTCACCCCCGACCTCTTCAGCTCTTGTATCATTTCCTTGCCCCCCCTAACATCCCGCCAGATTTCTATGAGCTTCATCAATCGGAACCCCCTCAACCCCGAAATTTCCCGCTTTCTCTGCCCCTTCCTTTCCTCCCATTGGATCCTGATGTGGCTTAAAAACGATCTTCTGGGTTGACCACCCCCCCCCATGGAACCTCCCAGCCCCAAACGTCCTCCTACATGGAAACCTCCCCACCCCCCCCCCGGGGAAGGCCCACGTGGTAACCGTTGATGAAGGTGAAGGGGTCATTCCAAGCTTTTTCATGCAGCCATCTGGCTGACTCCCATAAGTAGATCCCCATCCAAAAGAACCTGTACAGCAAGCGTATAAGACTATCAGTGGAAGGCCTGCTTGTTTCATTTTTATGGGCAGATAAGATTGCATCCGCCACCAAAACTTGTTTTCTTCAAACGGATGAGCTTACCAAGAAAAGAAAAAGAAAAACGTGTGCTCCCTTTAATTTGAAACCTTCTCCGAGAGTTTTCACAAGAAAACGAAGTAAGAGCGTGCTACAGGGCTGAAGAGAGCGAAGATTATTCTTAACAGGTTTAAGCTTGAAGAAAAATATTCTCAGAGGGATCGGACCGGGTACAGAGAAGGCTCAAGCACGATGCCGCTCATCCGAAGCCAGTGCCGAGTCTTCTTGCTTGGAAAGCAAAATTTAAAGCTTTATGTTAGTAGAGAAGGAAAAGAAATTGAGCTCTGTTCTAAAAAAGCAACTCGCGAAACGTCCAAAGGACCTTTATATTAATTGTCTTGCTGACTTCTGCACTTGTTTTCTCTTCCGGCCGCGTGCGTCTCCCTATCCTGCAACACCTTACATCCATATCGAAAGTTTCCTCCAGGGCACGAACACATCTATTCTAATCAATGTTGATAAAGCTTCCCACCCGGGTGGCTCCGCACAATGAAGCTTCTCTCCCTCATTCATTTTCCCCATCCAAAGGTCAGATCTGTATTAAGGCGGAATGAGACGGACACAAACGAATAAATTCGATCTGAAGTGCGTGTCTTCTGCCTTCTCCTGATTTATGTACTAGAAAGACAATCAATTATCAATAAGTAAAACATGTACGCGACATGCAGCGGTGCTACAAGCCAGACGACGTCCATTTTGAAAATGCTTTCTAAGGCGTAATACACCAATGAAGTCTTCGAAGAAAAGAACGCGTGCATATAACATCGAAGCTATGTAGACTTTTCTTTCAACGTTTTGACAGACGTACCATAAATAAATGTAGCTCGATCGGGAGAGGCTTCATTTCGATACATAGATTGGAGAAGCACGGAAGAAAGCAAACTTGATTTTATCCCGAATAAAAGAGGAGAAAGGAGTCCTTTCTCCTTTCTTTTCCTCAAGTGACGCGAAAGGAAAATCAGTGATGGCGAGATTCACGTCTCAAACTGTGTTGCAACACGTATTAAATATATGTACAGGAAGAAAGCAGCGGACGGGAGTCTGTATCACTATAGTTAGCGCTCCCTTACGTACACACATAAGAAATACAAGCTCTTGGTGCCTCCAGTCATACAATATCATACAATTAAGGAAAAGAAGGCATTCCAGGCTGAACAAAGTTGGCACGATTCTGAATTCGAACATTTTGAAAAAAAAAAGTGGAAAAAAATGATACAGAGGCCGCGTCGCCGGTATTTCCTGAATGGGTATGAATGGGGCATCTTGTGGATTCCCGCGCATGCACGCATGGAGTCAGTGGTTGGGCCCCCACCCTGCGGCCAGCGCAGGCTATTCGCATGTAATTTTGTGAATCAGACACACAATGTAATGCAATGTTACGCAATGTATATATAGCATGGAAAACTCTAGAAAACTCACGGGAAATGCTTGGAATAACTTGGAATCATTATGAACTGGAAGACATCGAACTAATTGGGTTATCCTCAAAGCCTTATTAGTGGCTTGGGATCTAGCGTCGCTGGGTCTAGGATTTAACCCTTAATTATTAATACCAACCAACTAATATAGACCGACGGAAGTATATATAAATTTATATACACGCCTATATAGCGCTTATAAATGCCTATAAAAGAGTTAGTGAAACATCGGGGGGGGGGGGGATCTGCTCATTCTAGTAGCTCACTCTAGTAGCTCACTCTTTATTATTATTATTTTTTTTTCATGTTATGTTATAACGTATAGTAAAATAAATAGAAACAAACTTAAAGTGGTTCACATAACTGTTGTCTAGACTGTTGTTTAAATGTTAAATGCATGAACCGTATTATAAACATCTATTCGAAGATTCTATTGTCTTCCTATTAGGAATATTGAGTATATTGCACAATAGTGGTTAAGTGTAGTTAAGTCTTCTTCAAATTTAGTTAGCAAAACTCAGCAAATAAAAATTTTAAACAAAAAAAAAAATTATCCCATTGTTTTTTTTTTTTTTTTCGTCAGTCGGCGCCTACTTATGTCTACTCCATATTACTCCATATGTGAAGTGTTAACAAGTGCTAGAACAACCGTTAACTGACTTAAAAATTCGAGTTTATACACTAAGATTTAGTTTTAAAAGTTATTATAGCTCCACCCAGGGTTTGGCATCAATCAATCAATCAATCATATATTGATAAAAGCTGGCAAAAAATGAGTGAATTTTTGTTGTCACTAGGGTTGTCATGTTGCTGAGTCGGCTAATTGACGGGTTTTCATTGCAAAGTTCATTCTGTAACCGATTTGACGTACGGGGGGGCAACTCTGAAGACCCACACGTTGCCCTCTCTCCTGTCAAGCCGCGAGGTCCTGTCTTTGGCCCGCCGCCTGGAGGTGATGATCTCTCGCAGGTCTTCCACAATCTCTCTGTTCATGTTGTAAAAGGCATGTCGGAGACTGTGGACGTTCTGCTCCACCATGGAGGTGTCAATCACGTCGACAGGCAACCACTCCTCGAGGGCGTGGGGCGTCTCTCTTCGACGGTCCCTCCTCCGTCTTCCCGGAGAGGGTCCGAAGGTCTGGTCAACCAGCAACGTCTCGTGGTGGAGGGGAGGGGAGGGTCTGCGTCTGGTCACTGGGTGATGGTGGGGGCGGGAGGAACTGGCTTCAGCAGATGCGGAAGGACCCGCTGATGCTGACGGGAAGCCGTCAGCTTTGGGGCCCTCCTTGGTCTCTGTGTACTCTCCGCTGTCTGCCAACGTCATTCCGTCTCCCTCGTCTCTGCTGAGGGCTCTCCTCCCTCCTTCCCTCACACCTCCTGCCTCGAGATCTTCTGTTTTCTCGTGTCCGACTCCTCCGAAAGGCTCGTCGCCCTTTCTGGAATCAGCACGGGCAGCCTGCTTGCGTGCGGAAAAAACACAAATGAAATCTGTGTTGCATATCGGGCAGCAGACAAGGGCCCGACAAAACGCCTTCCTTAGTTTGTGAAATGACAATGAGTAGTGAGCGCACAGATGGATACGCTGAAACTGGAACGGGCTTAAGATCGCACAACCAACAAGAGGCCCCAGAGCTGGCAGGAGAAAGAAGTGAATGGAAGAGCCCGGAAAGAGAACATCAGAAAGCACGAAGAAAGAAGAGGAGAGCAAGGGGAGAAAAAGGGAAGGCGCTATCTGCCTCACTCACTCACTCAGTGACTGACCAGAAGTGAAGGAGGAGTCTGAATCTCTCCTGGGGTCTCTTCTCCCTTGGGACCTCCACTCTGTTCCCTCTCTCTGCTCTCTTCAACAGTAGACAGCTGCGTTTGCGGAGGAAGGCTGTAGCTTTGGCTTGCTCCCCTTCCCGCGCTCTCTCCTTCTCTCTCCTTTGTCTTCTCTTTCTTTCGAGAAGGATACGGAGAGGGGGGGGCAGGGGGCACTCCATTCGATGGAGGAACGGCCGTCCGAGAGGGGTGTATGATGACTGTCGACTGGCTTTGGAGGGGGGGTCTGAGGTGTTTGTGGATAGACGCGGCTGGACGTAGCTCGGACTTGGACATGATCCCGATCGGGAGTGCGTCCTGTCCGGCTGTCACTGCAGCGGCAGCTGCTGATCGTGCTGCTTGGGCTGCTGCTGCAAATGCGGCTGTGAATTTACTCTTCTCTCTTTCCTTTTCGGATATCGCCTGTTGGTCTGTCTTCTCCCTCTGTCCTCTGTTGGCCCTGGACCTCGGCTTCGAGGCAGGGCTCTGCACCGTGCCCTCTCCCTGAGA
Source organism: Chromera velia (assembly GCA_018398765.1). NCBI lineage: Eukaryota > Chromeraceae > Chromera > Chromera velia. The sequence continues at coordinate 86,028 of JAHBMJ010001769.1, forward strand.
CACATGCTGGTTGTTCTGCTGAAAACTCTCCCCTGCGCCCCCCCTCCTTGCAGAAGAAGAGCAGGGGGTCTCTGAGGACATGCCCCCGAGACCTGAGTAGAAGAAAATAGGAGGAAGATAAGAGAGGAAAGGAAGGGAAAGCAAAGGAATAAATATCAAAGGGCCCATCACGTCAGCTCGGGGACGACAATGTAGCCTGATCGACAGACAGCGTAGAGGTACTCCAAATGATTCTCTTCTCCCGCAATCCAGAAAGAGAGGTCTCCGGAGGAATTGGAACAGAGAGAGAGACAGAGACAGGTAGAGAAAGGAAAAGAATTCACGAGAAGTTTGCAGCACACACAGTTTCAACCTTCTTAGAGAAAAAAGAGAACGAAGACAGCCCCATGTCTGTTATGCAAATAGAGACAGTGCCGCAGAAATGAAAACTTCTGAAACCGTTCATATACTGCCCATCCGCAAACCTGTTTGTATGGCAGTGTGCTCACTCGAAGTCCGTCTACTGTTTTTGCACTCTACCCCGTCTGTTTTTGTTCTCACCCGAATAGAATACCCATGCCTGCCTTCCTGTCTGACGAAAGACCAACCTGCGATTCCACTTCCACTCGAGACCGCGCGGTCTCTTCTTGACTCAGGGCTCTTGACTGTCACTTGAGGGGGGGGGTTGGACGGTTGCGTGGAAGCGAAACCTCCCCCCCTCTCCCCTGAGGAAGCGGGACCGTCTCCTCCCTCCCCTCCCTTCCCCCTCCCTTCCTCAAGGATTTGCGCTTCTTCATCCTCCTCCTCCTCTTGCTCTCCCTCATGCTGCATAGACTCGGATGAGAAAGCCCCCCCAACACCGAACAGTTGAGTCTGAGTCATCGAGAGCTCTGCAGCAGCCAGCCGAGCTGCAAGGGCTGCTCTCGCTTCTCTCTTAAATCCGAACACCCTCCTGCCCATAGACAGAGACAGGTTCGCAAACTCAGCATAGAAGAGAGCCTGGTCCCTGTTGTCTGCGAACACGCTCACCTGCAGGAAGATACACAGAGGGGCGGAGCAAGTGACGAACGGCGGTCCAGGAGAAACAAACAAATGATGACCTCCAATCAATCATCGACAAGAAAACAGATATCCCATAAGGCCCCTTCTCTTCTCGAAATTGACGAAGGTAATCTAATCAAAAAGCCATGCTAGAGGACTGACCAGAGGCGTGAGTGTTTCGAGGAGCGGGAAGTCTGCTTTCAAAAAAGTTGACAGTTCGAGGTCGGGATTCAGATACGTCACAGAGACCAGAGAGATCCTAGCAGCCCCCTCCCTGTCCCTCTCCTTGTCGCTCCCCCCCGTTGCCCTTCTGCCGGACGCCATGCTCGGAGGCCTCCCCCCCTCCTCCTCACTCAACTCATCCCCTTCCAACTCGTCCATCAACAAAGGGTCCCAAAGACCGCGCGCCGCCGCCTCTCTGCACCCCTCTGACCACACACGCGCGCCCATCGAATGCGCCATCACGTGGACCTCCCTCACCCCCGCGTCTCTCAACGCACCTAGGAACGAAGCAAACGCGTGTCGGCACTGAGGATCGTAACATCTCTCCCTGGCCTGAAAATAAGCGAGTGCGTTGATCTTTCCGGGCCATGAGAAGACAAACGGCTTGACATAGGCAGGGAACGAGCCGAATGCCACCAACTGGCCGAAAAGAGCCATCGAGTCTTGCAGAGTTGCATTGTACCCAGGGATATACACCAACGCCTCTCTGGTGCTGTAAGCATCCCTGAGTGGCAACCATCCCCTCACACGAAGTTCAAACGTCTCCTCCCCCTCCTCGTCCTCATCCATTCCAACCGTCTCCACTCCAGGGCCTCCTGCCTCAAACCGAACACTGGGAGACCTGCTTTTCCCCTCAGGCTGCTGCTGGGTGAGCAGCAAGTTACCACTGCTGAGAGCGGGGTGGAAGCTCTTACCTGTATCGGGGCACACCTCCCATTCTTCTTCCTCCTTCTCCCTCTCCCGCTCCCCCCCAGCATTCTTCGGTCGGAGAGGCGGGGAGGGAGGCAGGGACCCTCTCGGCTGCTGATGCTGTGCTGGTGTGGAGGCACTGGAGGAAGAGACCACAACCTCTACCTTGACCTCTGCACACACACGCTTGCTCGCACCGTCTCGGAATGACACACTGCTCGAGGGCTCCTGACCTCTGTGCAAAAGGGGGGCAGGAGCGGAGAGGGGAGCAGGACGGCCGGACTCTTCCCCCTTGTGATGGGCATTTGTCGGCAATTCGCCGTTGGGGGTGTGGGGCGTTGTGTGAATGCGTTGTCCTGCGGAGCGACGCGCCTCTTCTTCAACGTTTTCCTCGTCTCCCTCTGCGCGAGCAGCGGCAGCAGGAGGGAGAGCATCTGCCCTCTCAGCCCCCCTTCTTTGCGTGAAGTGTCTCTCCCTGTCTCTGTCTCTGTCCATGGCATCTGAAGGCACAGTGGTGGCAGAAGCACTTGGGGGGGTAAGGGGAAGACGCGCATCGTTGCCGGCAGGGGGCTGCTGCTGCTGTTGTCTCCTTTCCTCTCTCTCTTCTCCTCCCTCGGGTGCTTGTGGGGGCACAGGGGGGGGGAGAGACGGCAGGAGCAGTGGCTCTCTTTCTCTGTCTCTTTCCGTCCTGTCCCTCTCCATGGAGGAGGACATGCCGAGGCCCATTCTGCTGGAAAGAAACCGTCTCGATCTCGACAGAGACGGCGGCACAGAAGGGTCGGGATGGTGTCCCGAAACGCGGATGCCCCTCTGAGCATCTACAGATAGGGTGACGGTATCTATTCGCTCTGGTTCGAACGAAGGCATGTGAGGGGACATCTTCGATAAACACCAAGCAGCGGCCTCCCGACAGAACCCGTTCACCCCCTCCCGCCCCTCTCCGTCTCCGTCTCCTGTCTGAAGGAGGGTACAGGTCTGAACAAACACACGAGGAAAGTCACGAAAAAACGCACCACTCACAGAGCATTCAACATCTGCCACACCCATACTCGAACGGCCGTCCCTCCCTCCCCCCCCATTCCCTCCCTTATTCCCCCCCTTCACATACTCATAACTCCCAAACCCCACACGCAGACACGCGAATCCCGACCCCGAGCCAAATTCACGTGACTTATACGGTGCCACAGGCTTTCCGTGTTCCCAAAACCCAACCAGGGTCTCCCCATGCAACTCCTCCTCCCTCCACTTTCCATACCCGTGAGGCCGACCCAAAGAATCAACCTGGCCACGGTACATCGCGTAGTGTTTCCCCCTTTCAAAGCAACAACAGCAGCAGCAAGGGAACAGACCGCAACCACGAGAAGAAGTGGGCGAACCATGAACCCCCACTGTGTTTTCAGACCGGCAGAGTAATTTCTTCAACCAAACAGACGCAGTCGGAATATGTTCAAGACACACAGACAGCCCCGGAGGTTCACCCCCCGAGGCAGTTGCTAGAGACAGAGCGGACCCTCGAGAACATGCGGACGTTCTCGATGCTCGCCGCCTCTCCCTCTCTCTCTGAGACTGCATCCATCCCTTCAAAGGGCCCACCTCCACCAAACGCCAAAAACGAAAATGACGCAGGTACCCTTTTTGTACCAACCATGGCAAACAAGCCCTCGACAACAGAGAGATACAGATCGCCAAAACCAACGCAACGATGTAACCAAAAAAGAGCATGCGAAAGATTTTCACGTCCTCACATGCGCTTGGATCGCTTTTACATTTGTCTGATTGGGGACTGGGTGTCATTCCTGCGGCCCTCTCAAGATTCTCCTGCTTATCGAAGGACGGGGGCGTGATACACCTGCCGTCCCACCAGCCACCGGGGTTGGCGGCTGTGACTATCAAGACTATCAGCAGCAAGACCGCACCTGTGAAATAGGTGATGTTCAGAGCCCACCGCAGGTGCATGGAGGCCTGCCACCTTGCCAGGATGTAGAGAACCACCAGGAAGGCGATGAGCGAAATTCCTGGCTCCAGGTACGCAAAAGTCGACAGCGACTTGGAGAACTGAAAGTTGAAAGACACCTTATCCTGAAACACAGGAGGAGGAGATTGAGAAGAGATTCGCTTCTCATGCGCGCAATTTATGCACTCGATCCAAACGAGAGTTTACACTTCTTTCTGTCCTGTTGAGTCTCTCAATGCCTCCCTTACTGCGTGGCTGTCCGGCCGGGGGGCGACTGGAGCACGACCATATTCTAATCACAGGGATAGCTTGAATTGGTGTTACAGGACACAAAGAGACGGACACGCAGACATGGACATGGCACAGCTCTCACCATAAGGGACCGGTTGAGAGGATACGGGAGGGGGGCAATGCGCAAGGAGACGGAAGGAGACGGCCAAAGAATTGGGGAAGGAAGCTGCACGTGATAACAACGGACCCACTGGACCGTGAGGCAACCCAAGGCACTCACCTCGTCGAAACAGAGCTCCATCCCAGTCAAACCAAAGACGATGCAAAGAACTACAAAGGCCACCAAAATGTGCGACTTGCTGGACTTCTTGTAACTGCCTCTGAAGCGTCGCACGAACTTCCGGCTCTCCATCTCATCCAGAGTGTCCGACCATACCTCTCGGTAGGCTGTAGATGCCACGCTTGGATCCTCTGCAATGGCGTCATTGTCGCCATCAAACGATGCAGCATGAAGAGGGGCGACGGCCGCCATGCTTTGCCTTCACAAAGTGCACTAAAAGTACTGAAGGATCCTGGACGGAAGAGCAAGCATCCACTCACTAGAGCAGACCCTTCCAGAAAGAGGGAAACACTGTAGGCAGCAAGATCATATGACAGCACTGGCTGTTTGACCTAACTAACGGTGTCCAAACCGTACCTTTGGTGACTATAAGGGATGTTCTGGGACATCCTGAAACTGTCATCGTCTTCAATCGACGTCTTGACTGTTACCAAAAACACAAGCGTGGCAGCGAGCCGTGTTGCAGGTCGTGCACCCCCGGCCCCCCCTCCCACACTGCGAAAGCCTTCGTGTACCCTCTTGAGGCTTTTACCCCCATGGAATCTTACTCAGTCACTGAACGATTTCTAACAGTCTCACCTCTGTCAATGATCGAAGGCGATGTATGACAGCTGCAGCATCGTGAACTCCTCCTATTCTTGCCCCTGTGTATCGGGACCGCAGATTCGGTCAGAGCATCTCCCTTATAGGATTATCTCAGGCAAACATTCAAATAAATTGAAGTCCCTTCTCTCCCAACCTCAGACTGAGCCTTTTGCGCTTTGGTCGCTCAGATGCGATCTCTTCCAGCAATTCTGCAGATATTCGCCCTCCTGCCTGACCTGCCAGCAGCAGCTCGGACTGCTTTTGTGCTGTCTGGAGTCAGGTGGCACACTCATCGGCCTGGTTTCTCTTCCCATTCGGGTCTCTTGAGCCATCCTCAACCTCCGTCTCCTTTGTATCCTTCAGAAAGGCAACAAGTAGGGAGTTTACAGAGCCGTCTGCATGCAAGTGAACAGCAGAGTGGGACAGAGGTTGATGAGGGCAGTACCGGTGCAGAGAGTAGACGCGGGGCTCTCGTGCGTCTCCTCAGTCTCTTCGTGCCCCTGTCCCTTTTCTTTCCCGTCTCCTCAGCCCTCAGCAGCACCTCATGGATCGTCGATGGTTCCATCAAGACTGCGAAGAAGGTCAGGCCCCTGGGTGCTGCCGAGCTAGATTTCGGCTTCTACGTCAAAGACCTGTTCGATAACAGTCCGACTCAACCCACAGACCCCCTCAGCTTTACCCCCGCACGAAAGATGAACAGAGACTTTGCTGAGAAGTTATTTGACAAGTCCGTCCGAGCTCTGAGTGGGGTCAGCGGGGTGGATGTGCAGGAGCTTAGGAATGGTATTGCATCGTTTCGATTGAAGCAGACACCCGGGTTTACCCGTTCTTTTATGGGGGATGACTTGGGCAGTCAGTATGTGTTTGACTTGAACAGCTGGGCTTTGTGGAAGGTGGCGGACATCGTTTGTGACTCGCCTGAGAAGAAGAAGGCATTTCGTAGTGCTCTAGGGGAAGCGGTAGTGAATGTTTTGAAGGACGAATTGAAGGGACGGGTGGTCATGGACTCCGATGGATCGAGACACCCGATCTTCGAGGTGTATGATGCGGGGGTGGCAAAAGGAGGGTTAGAGGTGGCGTTTCAAAGTTTGAAGGAGGGGATGAAGTGTCTTCGTAGCGCGGGGTTTGTCCGTGACTGGAAAGTGGCGATAGATGATCTTTATAAGGACGATTGGGGGGTGAAGGAGACGTCCATTCCCATGACGGTATCTGCTTATGAGTCTGCATATCTCCGTGGTTCTCTTTTACTGAACGAGGAGAAGCAGTTCTTCCGTCCCGATTACATTGCTGCATTCATCCAGTCCTATTTGTCCTCCTGCGGTGTGGGCGTTCTCTTTGAGGGGGAGAATTTCCTCGATGAGCAGTGGAGACCCAACCCTAGGGACTACACGGTCCTCGAACAACTCTACGCATTCTCCCTCAGCAACCCCAAGGCACAAGCGTAGCCATTGAGGAGAAGGCGGGAGTAAACGAAAGGGAAAGGGTAGCAGCGAGAGAGAAAAGAGCGGCGTGCGTTCGTCCGCCGATCATTGTATTACCAATAGTAGCTCTTGGGCCGTCTGGCTCATAGAAGAGACCGGATCAGTCCCTACGCATGCACGCAAGCACAGAGCGAGAGCGAGAGCGAGAGCGAGAGCGAGAGCGAGAGCGAGAGCGAGAGCGAGAGCGAGAGACTCAGAGAGAGACTCAGAGAGAGCCGAGCCGAAAAGCAAGGACAAAGAAAGAATCGTGGGGTGCATGTATCCCCCGCGGCCCGCCCTCTGTTTCGTGTGCGCTTCTTGAGTCGATGTGCAGGTCCCTGAGCTCTGCTTTGGTTGCTTTCCTTTTAGTCTCCTTTTCTGGGTCCATGAAGTGAGCAACTGACTGGCAACATGGACGGCATCACTGCGGTGTTTTCTCCCCATGTGTTGCTTTGTCTTCTGTCCTCCTGTTTTCTACAGATAGTCCGTGGGGCGCGCTTCGTCCTTTTGCGTTCTCTTCGTTTTTCAAAGGCATGAACGAGGAATGTGAGAGAAAGGGTGAAGCCACTGAAGCGGACCAAAACTTTTAATTCGAGATAAACAGAGCAGAATTGACTGGTCGATAATTGCATTTATGTATGTTTGTTTCGATTGTAACAGTTGAGTTTGTGGGGTGCAATGACATTGAGTCAGCACGGCTCGTGTGCAGAATGGATTTTCTCATAAGTTTCTCCTCCCTTTTCTTCTTTGCCCAATTAAAACGGACGAGTGGTAATTAATGATTGGCTCCCCCCCCCCCCCCCCCNCCCCAAAGTGAAGGTAAGTCAGACAGAGCCGAAAGGATGTGGATTCAATCCTCTTTTCTTCTTTGCATCTGGGGAGGCATAGGGAGAGAGTTGAATCAACACACCGAATCGGATGCTAGTCATTGCTAGATCGGATGCAAAGAAACTTTATACAATTTATGTATGTGAGTTTTTAGACTCAAAAGCGACTGTGGGTCTTGAGAGAACAAGATTTTGAAGTTGGCGACTGTGTTCTGTGACAGTTCTGAGTTCTCAGCTAGGTTCTCAGCTTTACCTATATATGTAGAGAGTCTAAATTACTGTCTAATTTCTATTCGATTTCTACATGATTTAGATTTATTATTTATAGAAACTTTGAATGTCTAGAAAATTGATTGATTGATTGATTGATATGTTCCGCCCTAGGGCCTTCCCGCTATGTCTATCTGTCGCCAGAGCTAGCAGGGGTTAAATGCGTCTAGTAAATTAACCTCTACAGGATTACATTATGTTCGGGGCCGGAGCCTTAGACCTGCGTGCCAGTTATCTGACGTCCGCCTTGCACCATATATTCATGTACATTACTCCACACCATGCACGCATACATGCAATGACACATCCTAGGACACATCTTATCACGATACATGAATTTCTTGCCTTGCTCTTCAAAACCATTGCTACTGCCAACAAACTTGGATGCAGTTGAATTACGGTCCCGGGATAATATTAAGTTATGCTTGATTTTCTCTGACGAAGTGCGAGTAAAAGACAGAATGACAGGGGGCAGGGGTGGAGCGATAGTATGCATCTTCTATTAGTTTTGCGACCTTATACCTACATGCAAAGCCTGTTTCTCTTGCTCTTTTCATTTGATAAAGCATACCGATCAGATCTTCTACCTTAGAACGCGGCTCTCTGTTTCTTTTCCCTTTCTCTTCTTTGTTGTAGACTTCTGCATCGAATCTGCGAGCTGTTTGACAGTCACATCTCAAAAAGCATCCTTAAGTTCCTCTTTATATCTCCCCCACACTCTTCATCTCATTAAAATTCTTTTTATGAGTGTGTTCACATAGTAGTCTGCTTCGTTGACCAAAAAGGTGAACAGGGCCATTTTATTGATTTTTCTATCCCCTTCTGACTTTCTTACATGCTTTGCTCTTTTATTTCTCTCATCTGTCCACCCTTGTACCAGATAGCCAATGCATTCCTCCCTTTCCCATTGATGCACTGGGCATTCTGTGAGTACGTGAACCTCATCCTCGAGGACTGAAAGGCCAAGCAAGTCAAAACATAATGGACAAATTCGTTTCTCAAGTGGCACTCTCTATTTACCTGTCTGTGACACTCTTCCTTTTATGACGGCGAAGCTTCTTTGATCTCATGAGGACATAAT
>JAHBMJ010001769.1:99707-108437 GCA_018398765.1 Chromera velia
TAGTTCTCATACGGTTCCTACTGGTTTTTCAGGGTCCTTCCATGGATCCTAAGGTTCCTGTTTAACTTCCTAGCAATTTTAGTATTCATATACTTAATTTAAATCCTTTGTGATTCCTGTGGCAGCCTCAGTTCAGAGTGGTCAGGAACCGTATTTTAGGAACTTAGGAACCAAAACGCTGGACACCTACTTTTTGCGTGAGAACTAGTAGGAACTGGTCAAGAACTAAGCTAAAACATGTCACAATAAACTTTTCAGACATTATTTTATATTTTATTTGATCAATTTTCTTTTAAACAGAATCTGTTTATCGCTTTTGATACTAGGAACCAAGTGGATATTACCATGGGCCGCACACAGTGCGGTCCCGTAGGTTCTCGGGTTTCCTCAGCAGCTTGAAGCCATTTAGAAAGATGACCAGACTGAGGTGGCTGAATGTTTCAGGATTCTCTATGAGCTTGATCAGACTCATGAAGTAGGATAGGATAATGGCAACAGTACCGCAGATCTAGATAAAGTGACCGCGTTTGACAGTTAAATCAGTAAGATGATCTTCGATAGTCACAGCCATGTATCCCTTCCCCCTAGTCTAGCAAACAAAACCTACAGGAACGCAAGCACAGGAAAGAAAACTATCAAAACTTCTAGAGGCAGATTGAACCCCTTGCCTTATTTTTTTCTCTGTCTTTTCTTTCGTTTTGTTTGAGGTCCTCTCTGTTTATACCTCCCTTGAGGGAGATCGGGCAGCAACAAACCTGATGCCAGTGTGGGTTTATTGGCTAAAGACGTGGGTGCAGATTCTTTGGAAGCAGATTCCTTGGAAGCGGTGGCTGAACACGGTTGTCTGGATTGAGGGAGCATAGGGACTGTCACAACGGCCTTATATATAACAGAGCAGAACACCAAGAGAAAGCCTGCAAACACAGTCACTACAGGCAGGCAAGCAGACAAAAAAAGAGAGAAAGCCAGTCAACAAGTCAACACAACATCTCCCTGCGGGCCATTTGTTTCTATGGTACAGACTGTTCCACATCGTCAACAGGCTCAGTATAATTTACACCCCATGTAACCACCCAACGAGCGTTTCTCTCTCTCTCTCTCTCTCTCTCTCTCTCTTTCTTTCTCTTTCTCTCTCTCTCTGTATATGTGTATGTGTATGTATATATGTATCTATGTATCTGTGTGTTTGTGTGTCTATGTACCATTGTATCTGTGTGGCTGACTTTTTCTCTCTCTCTCTCTCTGTATGTATATATGTGTGTATATATATGTGCCTGTGTCTGTCTGGCTGGCTGGCTGGCTAGTTGTATATGTGTGTGTGTATGTATATGTATATGAGTTTATAGCTATGTGTGTGTATGGCTATGTGTGTTTATGGATGAATGGGTGAGTGAGTGAATGAATGAGTGAGTAAGTGAATGGTGAGTAAGTGACTGAGTAAGTGACTGGCTGAATGAACTGATAGGTGAGAGGAAGGAAAGAAGAAAGGAAGGAAGGGGAGGAAAGGAAGGAAGGGAAGAGAAGGGAAAGGAAAAAAGGAAGAAAAAGAGGAAGGGAAAGAAGGAAGGAAGGAAGGGAAGGGAAGGGAAAAGAAGGAAGGAAGGAAGAGAAGGCAGGAAGGAAGGAAAAAAAGAACTTCAAGAAAAAGAGGAAGAAAAAGAAGGGAAGGAAGGAAGGAAGAAAGGAAAAAAAGAAGAAAGAAAGAAAAAAAAAAAGAAAGAAAGGAAAAAAAAAGAAAGAAAGGAAAAGAGAAAGAGAAGAAAGGAAAGGAACGAAGGAAAGAAGGGAGGGGGGGAGGGAGGGAGGGAGGAAGGGTGGAAGGAAGGAAAGAAGGATGTTTGGATGGATGGAGGGAGGGACGGATGGATGGATGAATGGATAGAGAGAGTGATGAATCTTTCCCAAATCAGCAACTTAGATGAAATAAAGATTAAGAAAAAGAATAAAAAAGGTAACTACACACCTATTTTATAAAGGTCATAAGGTAATGAAATACAGAAAAAGAGTTAGGACACTAAAGTGGCAAGGTGCAAGTCAACTTTAGAGAATGTAATGGCATGATTGATGGTGTAGAGGCAAGGCCAACCAATCAAAACAAAGAATAAACAAAAAGTTCTGCAGATCTTTGTTGAGCTATTTTTTTTTTTCGGTTTTGCTTAGATTGGCGTTAATTACAGTTTGCCATGTACATTTGTACTTTAATACATTATTTTTCCTTTTCTCTTTTCTACTTGCATATCTATAAACTCTCCTGACAATGTCTGTCCACATGAATTCGTATATTTATTATTCGTGCGCATACATATATATATATATATATATATATATATATACGTATCTTTGCACCCTACCCGACAAGGCTTTATTCCTTATTAGAGGTCTCACATGAGGCCGTAGCCATTGATTTGGAATGAACTACCCCCCCGACACTTAAAGCTGTTCTTGAAAATATTTTTTAAGATTAGATTTTTCAGTGGCATTTAATTTCAAGTTAGGATTTTTTAGCGGCGGCACCGTTTCGTGCTATTTCGTACCGCTAAAATTTATTCCACTGTACGCGTATGCGCCCCACTGTCGCACTGCCTGCCTTTACGGAGCACCGCGCGGCCCCAGAAACCACGGCCCCGGCATGCCTTTCTACATGCAGGCGCGGTGTTTTTCTGAGGGCCCATCAGGCTGCGACGTGCAGGCTCAAACGGCAACTATGCAATACCTCAGAGGGCAGCGTAGTCGCGCATACTCACTCACTCCGCGAATCATGCAACGGATGTATTACGTGTTGTTCAGGTATATCACGTATACAAAATTCAAAAAATAAATCTGAATGTTCAGGAATCTGCACAACAGAGAAAAAAAAAAAACCTGAACATTGGTCACTTCCTCTTGTCCATTCCTTTTTGATCCTCTCACCCTCTCTCTCAAACGTTAAGTTTCTGTTTCTGTTTTTGTTGAACCTTCACACACCGAGCTTTCAGCTGACATCGCGTGACTGTCACAGACTGAGCGTTGCTGAGTGTCTTGTTTCCTCTCGGATGAGTGCTTCCTTCGAATTCGCGTATTGCTTGTTGAATCCCTCTTTCTTTCTGCAACCATGCCTGCCAACCCAGCATTTCTCATGCAGCTGAACCACGCTCTGTGGAGCGCCATCCCAAACGCCGAGTGAAGACAAGACTTTGTGTCCCGCTTATCGGAAGAGGGTCCAAGAGAGCTGGGAATCTCCTCAAGGGAACTGGTTTCGCAGTTTGATCCAGAGAACCTGGTGGATTTGCAGGCCGTCGGTGTCAAGCGTGCGGTGGGCAGAGCAGTGAGAGATGTGCTGCTACGGTAGTTTGGTGCCCCCCCCCCTATAGTTGTTCCTGCTGCAGTCTCCCCTTCAGCTCCCATTACCCGTCCTAGTGCTCAAACCCCCGCAGGTGCTCTGGCTATAGTCCTCCCTTCAGCTCCCATTACCCCTCTCAGTGCTCAAACCCCCACAGTTGCTCCGGCTGCAGTCCCCGCTTCAGTTCTCATTGCCCTTTCCACTGCAGCAGCAGCTCAGGTATCTAACCCCCGGGTCTCTCCGCCTTGTGTGCCTGCCGTCTCCATCAAAAGAGGCATTCGTTTATTCTTTTTTTCTTTTGTTCAAGAGAAAGTGTCACTAATTTTTTTTTTATTTTTTTTTTAAGACATACGCTCTGCTTGCGGCGTATAGCTTTTCAAGACATAGGCTCTCCTTGCGGCATAGCTTTTCAAGATATAGGCTCTGCTTGCAGCACAGCTTTTCAAGACATAAGCCGCGCCTGCGGCACAGCTTTTCAAGATATAGGCCACGCCTGTGGCGCGGCTTTTCAAGATATAGGCCGCGCCTACGGCGCGGTCTTTCAAGAGTGGATTTTTGAGCGGCACAAAATTTTAAGTAGCCTTGAGTATCAAGGGGATAGAATAAACCATAATATTTAAAATTAAATGATTGCTTAGCAATCACTTACATATCCAAAAAAAGAGTCCGTCTTGATATACTTAATAGAAATATATGACAAAGCTCTAGCAAATGCTGGAGCAGAGCTGCGATATTCTGATTAAATATGCTTGACATACCCTGGGACATACCGGTCGATCATGCGTACATTCACCAGATGATGGAGGCTCCTCTTCTAATATGTTAACAAGGTCTTATATAAAACTATTCAACATATTTATATCTATGTCTAACTATGACTATAACTATGATGTGCCATCATTGTCTGTAAACAAAGCTAGTAACTTTCGCTCTAACTCCATATGCTAGTCTTAGGGGCAGCACTTCTGGATAGTTACTATGTTATTATGATTTTATATAGCATACCTTACCCCCCCCCTAAAAAATCTTATAATCCAAAAGTTAAGTACTTATGCTAATCGATTTGTCTCATCCTATTACTCAAAAATATAGAAAAATTGAAGGCTACTTCAATTTCAAAAAAGTTGTTACTCAAGATATTGATCAATACGTACCATCGAGAAATGAAGACTCAAGTCAATCATGCAGCCAATGCCAGCCATTGCTAACTGTTTCATTCCATGTCATGCTAGAGATCATATCATATCAGGTATCAGTTATTGCAAGCTCTACTCTCACTGTCACTATTTATTATCAGACAGTGAGACAACTAAAAGCCACGAAGGCAGAGAGACATACATGCATGCACATGTTGGTACATGCACACACCGTCGCGTATGACTTGCACACGTGCACAGGCCTGCCTTGCATGCCTAAGCATGATGCCTTCAAACAGATTCTGAAGAACAAGTGAGAGGGTGGGAAAGGGGGCCGGCGGGGAGCGAGACGGGAGAAGGGGAGAACAAAGGGAAAACCGGCAAGTAAAAATAAAAAGGGTGTCAAAAACAAGAAGGCTGCATGCTTCACTGCCCTGAGCCAATAAGTCTTCAAACAACCATACATGTCCAAAATCCAACGATCCGAAATCCAAGATTCCATGTAACAAAGGATATTCAGGAAGGGCCACACTGGCAGTCAACTGTTAGAGAGTTACGCAAGTCTTAGAACAAACCATTAGTACCGGGCTTCCCTCACCATTCACAGTCACCTTCGCTATAGCGATTCACAAGCAGGGCAAGACGTTCTGATTAAAAATGAACTTACACAGTTCGTCTCCCACCTCTCTTGTTTTTCCGTCGCGTCACCCTCCTTGAACTTCTCTTTTGTCCTACGTTTTCCCGTTCAAGGCCGGTCTGTCATTTCAATACACTCTTTCTTCGAAAACACCATGCAACATATGGTCATGCAGAAGTCAAGTCGTCTTCTCATTAAGTCGGCTAAGTTTCCTTTGACACACCAGATCACTTGCACGGTTCAATCTGCCGTAACGTCACCTAAAATTCGAAGTCGGTCTGCTGGCCGATGTGCTTGTATCCTTTGTCACACGAAGCCAGAGTATATGCCCAATCTGCAGGATAAGGAAAACGAGTTTTTTGAATCAATCCGGCATTTCTGGTGCATTCCAATGTTGCTTGACTGGCAGAAAGAACAAGAGACAACGAAAGGCCTAGAGATACAAAACAAATAAAACGATAAGACTTGTTGGAGGAGCAAGAGGTGAACCACAACACATAAAAGAAGGAAAATTGAAAGGGGAGTGGGGAAAAAGGGCGAAAAAGAAGGTATATGTAAGGGAGATAGGGTAAGTGAAAGTAAGGAAAGGAAGGGAGTGAGGGAGTGCGGAAAAGGAAAGGGAAGAAAGTTAATTGGAGGGAAGGGTGTAAGGGAACGAAGTGAAAAACAAGTTTAAAAAAAGGACCAAGAGCAAAAAGGAGAGATAGAAACGGGCTATACAAGAGGCAAAAAAGAATGAAGAGAAGAGGCGAAAAGAGAGGGAAACGGGGAAAGTCGTTTGCATGTAAGAGCAGGGGGGAACAATAAAGGAGACGGGCGTTCTTACCCTCTTGACCAGCCTACCAAGCCACGCCGCATGTCCAGTCATCCCATGTCCTTCCATACACAAGCTGTGGCACAGCGGTTTTCAGCAGGCAGTTTTGCTTGCCGGACTTGTACGTAAACTTCCTGCACTGGGGGTGGCTCTTGCAGATGTTGCAACACTGTACCCAACCGGGGGCGAACTCGCTCTTGATGTCACCACCGGCCTAGTCACAACTTTTGTCCGACCACTGCAGCCTCCTGGGAGTTGCGTCCTCCTCCTCAACTGCCTCTTTTGCTGCCAAGAGGTTTCTTTCCTCATTTGCGGATACAAGAGACAGAAGGACTGTCATAAACACAAGTCCAAGAAGGTTCATGCGCATCATTTCTGAGGATTTTCTGTGGTCAACTAACGAATTGGATGTCCTCAACTAAGATTGAGACTCAATCTCGATCGATTGGGGGAGTTGGGAAATGTGAAGTCCTTTGAACACTGGCGAATCGGATTTGAAAATCTGGTAGTCGACGCTGAGCTAGATGGAGCTAAAAGCTGAGGGAAAACGGATAGAACCAATGTACGCGCAGGCTAGCTATAACAGGTAGTATACCTTGGCTCTATGTTGTCATTGCTCGGCTAGCATCGGCATGCATTGGCTAGCTAGACCATGCTGCATGGACCTGCCAGCGTCTCTCGACGTCTCCTGCGGCCGAAAGATGCCGAAAGCATGCATTACCCCGCCCGCGCACGCGTGCCGGCCCCGGGCGTACGGGACGTTTCAGGCCACGGACATCCCGGTTGGGCATTTAATTTAAAGGCTAGCTTACCGGGCCATTTCACATAAGGTTAACATGGGCCGGCGGGGCCGTACTGCAAGGGGCGGCTAAGCAAAACCTTTATGCTTACGGGCCTCGCCAGTCACGAGCGAGATGGTATAAGATGACTTGCATGCGCCGCATGATGTACGGCGGCTAAGCAAAACCTTTATACTTACAGGCCAGGCATCAGGCCTCGCCAGCCGTAAGCGATACGGCCACGCAACACTTACATCCATGTGATGAACCTAGTATCCTTGTATACACCTGCCCGTAACCTCTTCCCCCCCCCCCACTTACCTGGTAAGCAGGACTACAGCTACAGCTCCCCAGACATATTGGTGACACCAGTCATATATAGCTACACATATGTCATCCCTATAGTTCTCTTACATATCTGTCTGTCTGTCTATCTATTAGAATAGAAAGGATTAGATAGATGGAATGGAAAGATAAAATGGAAAGAGGGTTTATATCTAAGAGAGACTAAACTCACCTTAGGATTTGTAGCTGTATGCCATGCTCATGGCTACAAACCTCGTAGTTTCCATTTGGAATAATGGATAGAAAGATAGAAAGGAAGGAAAAGGAAAGTCCAGATAGGAAGAAAAAAGAAAAATAGATAGAAATCAAATACAAACAATATATATAGTTTGTCTCTCTACCTGTCTGTCTGTCTGTCTGTCTGTCTGTCTGTATCTCTGTCTCTGTCTCTATCTCTATCCCCTCTCTCTTTTTCCCTCCCTCTTTCTCTCTTTCCCCCCCCCTCTCCATCTCTCCCTTCCTCTCCCCTCCCCCCTCCCTGTGTCTCTTCTCCCTCTCCCTCTCTCTATATGTGTTTATATATTAATATGTTTTGGTCTTTCTCTCTCTTATTCTCTACCTCCTGCTCCCACATCCACCTCCGTTCTCTCACTTTCACAATCCCCCTACACGCCCTTTCTACAGATAGTCCTCCATCTTTGTGTCTGTTACAGTACTGCAGTTCCAATTGTAGCATCTTGGGTGAGCCTCCCCTGTTGTTATCTCAGACCTGCTGATCTAAAACACTCTAAGACTTCTGCCTGTTGACGAATGAGTGACTCCCTCTGGCTGTATACAGGACTTTGTTCTCATGATCAAACGTACTCCCATAGAACATGGATAGACGATAAGTTGGTAGGTGCAAAAGAAGCATACACCTGATGAGCAATACTACATACTCCAAGCACCATGCTAACTTCTCTGCCCATTTTATTTTGGACCCTCTCTGTTGTGACCACCATCGAATGACCTACTGAGGCATGCATATTGTGTGTTTGCAAGTTTTGTATTGCTGACTTCATCTGTTTGTAGGGCAAGTTCATCGATCGAATTGCATACGAACTTGCTCTTACCCTAGGCTCTTACCGCCCACTTGAAGCTGTAACCGGCCTTTATGATATAATGAGACCTACCGGACTTTAACATCATTTCGGACTTTGAAAAATAGGAATAACATAGGGTGTTCTATTGTATTTAATCGTTGTTTTTAAGCTTTTAAATTTAATAAACATTCTTTAAAACGTGATTCTTTTAAAACAAAAGATAAAACAAAGAATTGAAGCTAGCTGTATCAATGTTAGATCATAGCTATATTTTAGTAACCATAATAGTAACTGCATAATTGGCATATCTATGTATGATGCAATAAATACGATCGAAAACTTTAAGTAGATAATCACCCCTGAAACTATTTAGTTTTAACCCTACCTAACCAGGTCTGGCGACTGGATTTGCTCCCCCACTCCCCCAAGAAGGACCAATTAATAAATGACCTACCTAGGTCCTTTCGGGCAAAACCGTCCCCCACTCCCCTAGAGGTGGAGGTGAAAGGCAGCCCCAAAGCGACAAAAATGACCACAGTACGAGAAAATCTGCAATTAGTTCTTGTGGGGGCGGCGACCCGCGGCGATCCATAGGTGCTGATGTGTTAGTGCTCCTCTTAATGCTCCCAAAGATGCTTTTCAGTGTTGTGGGTGCAGTCAACACGCACGGAAAGGCAA
>JAHBMJ010001770.1:2500-24520 GCA_018398765.1 Chromera velia
GCCTTGCATGACAGCGATCCTTCGGCCGCGTCGACATATCCCGCCCCTTTGTTTGCTTGTTACCTTGCTCCTTTCTGCAGGTGATAGGCACCCTGATCAGCTCTATTTCTGCGTTCGTGTACACAATCATAACTTTTCCCACGGTCCTCAACCCGGATGCCGCAGACAGCTTGGGGGAGTACGGCCCCGGGACCTGTGGGAGTGTGCCCAGTGCCGTGATCGGGTTCATCTGCGTCTGGCTCTTCGCAGGTAAGAAGTGCATGGGCACAAGTTCGCTTTTCACTGTGCCCTCGTGCCGTTGCATTTTGATGAAGAGTGAAAGAAGCCAACCAAAGAGAGTATTTGTGATTCTGCGCTACGATTAGATCTTCTTAGACTTGAAAGTACTAACTGGTGTCAGAAGATCAGATGATACGTTAATTGAGTATTCATGCGGATGTCTGTGTACATGCATGCATGAAAATACTGACTGAGGTTGGCATCAATCATCGAGTGGAAGAGTGAGTGAGTGAGTGAGTGAGTCAGTGAGTGAGTGAGTCAGTGAGTGAGTGAGTCAGTGAGTGAGTGAGTGAGTGAGTGAGTGAGTCAGTGAGTGAGTGAGTGAGTCAGTGAGTGAGTGAGAGCAACATCGATATCGACAGGTTCCTTAAAACTGGAGGGGAAGGACGCGCGGGTGAATGACACACTGAATGAACCCGGTGATTCGGTGCATGTCCCTGCAGGAAAGAAATGAGGAGGAAAGGAAAAAGGATCGAGACAGTCTGCCTGATGGAATTCATTCGCACCTCCCTGCCTTCCTGTTTGCCTTTCCTAATGGAAGTTCACACAGGGGTGTAGATTTCCTCTCTTTTTTCTTTCCTTCTTCTTGCAGAATTTTTGAAAGAAGCATTGCCTTGTCAGCACTTCTATCTGATGGCGTATGCAATTTTTCAAATATCATGGGACCTCAGCGTCAGTCGATATATTCTGCCTGTTTATTTGTGTATGTGTGTGTGCGTGCGTGTGTATGTGCACAAGTCCGGCTAGCTTCCTTCTGATTGCTAAACTTGATGTGCATGCATGCAACCCTCCCTCCTGATGATCTTCCTTCCTTCCTTCATTTGGTTTTTGCGTTTCACAGTTACTCCCTACCTTCCTGCCTTCCTTCCTTCGTCCCCACTCATACATCTATTCACTGCTTGTGAATTCGTTCTTTTTTTCTTCTCATGTGTCTCTTTGTTTGTTTGTTTGTTTCTCTCTTTCTTTCTTTCTTTCTTGCTTTCATTCCTTCCTTCCTTCCTTCCTTCCTATTTTCTTTCTTTTTTTCTTTCTTTCTTTCTTTCCTTCCTTCTTTGCAGTCCATTCTCGCTGGGGCCCCTGACAACTTTTCCATCTTTCGACGACTCATCGCGATTGTCGCTTTCGTCTTCTTCCTCTTAGTCTCCAGCACGAAATACGATCGTGTGCAGAGACAGGTAGGCTAGTTACGATCCCTCATGCACGCCGGTCGTACTGACTGAGCTCTGTAAAAAACCCAAGCAGAAGTGTGAGAGAAACCTTCGGAATTGAAATCTTCAGGAGAGCAAGAGGATTCATTAGTACATTGATATTTCTGTCCATCAGCACTTTTGCTCAGAAACGGCACGCCGCCCAACCGTCGAGACATCTGGCTTGGCTCCCTTTATCTTCGGCTGTTTTCTTATTTTTTTCGGAAGTGTCCAAATGGTATTGGTTGTTGCGGATGTATGTTGTCGTACGTCTGTGCAAATGTGTCGGCGCGATGACACATGATGGATGCACACTCCGGCCCAAAACGAGAACATTTGCACACCCCATGAAGTAATCACTGTGCGTCTGTCTGCGCAGACTTTGGCAGTCTTGTGGGAGGCCCGAAGGAACCGTTTCCTCGTGGAGGAGAGGGGAAGGGAGCTGTCCTTACAGCAGAGATTCACGCTCAGCCAGGCACTCTTCTTCCAGAAGGTAAGTCGGCGTGCATCGACAAAGATCTATCCACCCATCTAGGCGCCTTCATTCATATTTTCACTCATTCATTCATTCATTCATTCATTCATTCATTCGGGATCCTAGGGAGTTCTTGATGGAGTGCCGCCAACCCCTGAATTTTTTCTATTCTCTCTGATTCTCTGACTGTCTATTCTCTCTGATTCTCTGACTGACTGACTGACTGACTGACTGACAGACTGACTAAATGACTGACTGACTGACTGACTGACTGACTGACTGACTGAATGAATGAATGAATGAATGAATGCGTGAGTGAGTGAGTGAGTGAGTGAATGAATGTTTTGCGCCGACACTGCTGCTTTGCAACTCATAGTTCAAGGCAGATTGTCTGGCCGCATCGCATCTCCCAGTGGTCCCGTTTCTTTCTTTCCTCTTTGCGTTTTGTCAAGTAATACATACAAAGCTGTTCTCCACTCTATACAGTGAGTGTGCCGAGCTCTGCTGATATGCCAAACAGATTGGTTTTGTATGAGACAGGTATGTTGTGCTCTTCATTCATGACCTGGCTCATCCATGGGATGTTGGCTATCACTCCTTCAATTTCGTTCTTCTTGCAGATTGTCCACGATCTGAAGACTCCTTTGTGGTCAGCCCCAGTAGTTGCATTGAGCTTGTACATGTGTGTATGTAAATGTGTGGATCTGTGTGTGTGTGTGTGTGTGTGTGTGTGCGTGTGTGCACGCACGAATGTCCATATACAGACGCAAACCGTCAGACAGTCTACCACAAGACTTCTGAAGAGGCCTCTGAGGCCACTTCCTGCATGAGAGGAGAAAGGGGGAATGGTCACAGAGAGAAAGAGAGAGAGAGAAAAAAAAAGGAAAGAAGAGCATAGCAAGAATGAAGCACCCACTAGTGCGGGCAGCGCGTCTTTTATTTCTTCCTTGATCGTCCTCCTCCACTCTCCGCACATGACCTGCCGGAAGGCAGGGAGGAAGGTGGGTTTCAATGATTTCAAAAGCACCGGAGCCATCCAACATGTCCAAAATAAAAGCAGCGGAGCAATCAAAACCAGTCTTTTCTTTCCCTCTTGTCTTCTCACCTCACTATGCCGATTTCTGCCTCTGTGCCTGCCTGCCCATCTGTCGGTCTGTCTGCATGAACGGAACTTAATAATGGGCGTTGCAGGTCGATCACGCACGCATTTGAGAGCGTCAGAGATTACTGGATAGCCAAGGAAGCTTCTCGAACCGATGTGTTGAAAACGGAATCAGAAGTCCATCCAGGGAGCCCGAAGAGCCCCCCTGCAAACGGAGGAGAAAGAGGAGGGGGGGGNGGGGGGGGGGGGAGGGGAACGTCCCTGGTGGGCTCTGAACGAGACGCCGACTCTGCCAAAGGGGGAAGACGCCAGCACGCCCGCCGAGAGGAGTCAGAGGGCGGACAGTTTCTCGAAGGACCATGATCATATCTGGGTACGTTCACTTCAGGAGGATTTCATAGGCCATCCTTCTCAGACAGACATACATACATACATATATACAGACACACAGACAAACAGACAGGTAGGAGAACAGAAGGAGAGCGCCGGATCATCAGAAGAGTTGGCCTCAGTTTCTGGTCCATTTTTTTGACAGGGATTGAGCCCCAGCAGGACGCACATTCACTCGAAGAGGAAGAGCGTACCCCGAATATGTTTTGTTGCATGGTTGGCTTTGGGTGGACTGCAGCCCTTGCTCCAGGCGGGTCTCGCCTCCACTGTCTACATGCAGGTGAGTGAGTGGGTGGTTGGGTAGGCACATGGGGAAACTGAGATGAAAAGTCGGCGTGCAAGTGGCTGAGCTGGCTTGCTTGATGCATTTAACTGATCAGTTTTCAAGGATGCATGTCTTGTATGTATGTGGTTGGACTCTGTCACTCTCTGTGTCTTTCTTCCCCCGATTGCACAGAAGTGAAATGACATTATTTCAATGAGGATGTCGAAGCGCAGAGAGATAAATGAGCGTTTTTGAAGCGGAGAAGAGGAGAACTCAAGTCGCTCGCTGTGCGCTCGCCATGGCCTCGCTCCCCTGCTCCTTGAGAGGGGTGACGTCTGCCTTCAAGCACAGACGATCGAACAGCCCATGCACGCACGTTATTACGCATTAAGTACAACGACCGAGCTTTTGTCTGCAGAACCTTGCGATGAACCTGTTGGAGGTTGCCAGGCTCAAGTTTTCGGGTTCTGAGGACAGCGGAGGAGGAGCAGATGAGGGACGCGTGAAGCTGGCGTGCGGCGTTGGGTCTGTGCTTCGGTGTCTGGAGGTTGGTCAGATTGATGCGTTAACGATAGGACTGGATGGGAGGCCCTTCAGGAGCCAGGGGGGATAGAGGAAGCGGCAGAGTCTGTTTTTTCTTTTTCAGCTTTTCTCCTGTCCGTCATTTTTGCTTCGTTCTCGGTGTGTAATGTTTTCGCCCCACCGGCTCTTCAACTTTTTTTCTCAAGATGGTTTGCTACGTACTGCGGGTGATGTTGTTCGTCCTTGACGTTTTCCTGTATCACTTTTCTTCTGTGAAACTGCCCGTTTGTCTGTCTTTCTGTGTGCGTGCGTGCCTGTCCGGTTAATTGTCTGTATGCGTGCAGTCAGTGTGTGCAATCATGAGGCCTGCGGGGGCTGTGAAGGGCGTGGAGGTGGAGGTGGTGGACTCAAGGGAGGGCCCAAGCCCGGGCAAAGCGGCCCTTCGTGTGCCAGTGGCAGGGGGAACTGAATCCCTCACAGACGGTGGGATGGCCTGGTTCGATCAGACGAGGCTCCTTCAGGTCAGTCAGTCACTTTTTGTCAGGATGGTCAGAAGGCATGTCGAGTCTCTTAATTGTGGTATGAGGATATGATGACACGACACGAGGTGTCTTCCTTCGGATTGCTCAGGAGTGCTTGCTTGCATGGTCAGAAGATTCAAAGAGAAAGCAGGCAGCAGAGGTCTTCTATGGAAACTAGCTTGAAAGGAGTTCTGTCTGTGTTGGACAACTAGATCGAGGCTTTTGCTCTCACCGAGATCATATCGCCACGCAGATCGGTTTGTACGCACATATGTCCAGCTGACTCCGCTACTCTCTGTATCTGTATCCCCACCTTTTTGGTCATAACAGATCTCGTATTATCTGCCTGGGACTCCCAATTCTGTCTCTCTAGCTGTATGTCTGACAGTGTTCCTTTGTAGACTCCCTCCCTCTCTTTGCTTGTGCGTCTTTTTATTTGTCCATCAGAAGTCTGAAGAAAAAGAAGAATTAAGTCATATTATTCGTCTGTTTGTTTGCCCACCTGTTTGCTTTCGTGTGCAGGCAACAGCGTCAGTCGCGTAACGGAAGACTGCAGTGTGTGAGTGGCCCCAAGAGAAGAAAGTTTCTTTCGAGAGATCTGCATTTTTTCCTTTTTGTTCGTCCCTGGCTCACTCATTCAGAGAAACATGTTTTTTCTGCCTTTTTTTGTCTCTGCTTGGGATGCTGATTGTCGCTTCTTTCTTTTTTTTTTTTTTTCTTTCTTTCTTTCTTTCTTTCTTTCTTTCTTTCTGCTTTTACCTCTCGATGTCCCTCTAGGCCTCCACTCCCGCAGTTGCGGACGATCTCCAAACGGAAAGAAGGAACTTCTGCCAAACATGCTCTTTCCTTCATTATTTTTCCTCCCCTACCAAAGCGGGCATCTGTCCGCCCTCTCGTTTACCTCTTTTCTTTCTCGCTCTTGTTTTCTTGTCTGTCTGATTATGGCCATGCAGAAATGGGGTCTCGAACGGTGTGAAGGTGGGCTCTGATACTCTCTCTCATGTATCTATCTATCTACCTATCTATCTATTTATCTATCTGCCTGTCTGCCATTGAATTGCCTCGACGGTCCGAGATTCAGACATGCGCATGGCTGCACAATCGCTGCGTGCGTTTGAGAAGAGAACTTCTCTCACAGCATGATCTGAAAGAAGTCGGATGATGATAATGATGACCTCTGTGGACCTGGCCAGCTGGGGCCAAACTTTCTCCTCTTTGTTTGTTTGTTTGTTTGTTTGTTTGTTCTTTCTTTCTTTCTTTCTTGCTTTCTTGCTTTCTTGCTTGCTTTCTTTCTTTCTTGCTTGCTTGCTTTCTTTCTTTCTTTTTTACTTACTTTCTTTCTTTCTTTCTTTCTTTCTTTCTTTCCTTCCTTCCTTCCTTCCTTCTTTCTTTCTTTCTTTCTTTCTTCCTTCCCACCTTCCTTCCTTCCTTCCTTCCTTCCTTCCCCCGTCCTTCCTTCCTTCTGCCATTCTTTCTTTGTTCGTTCGTCTGATTGTTTTTTTGTGAGTTTGTTTGTGGCCGAGTTTCTTCAGGTTTGGTTGGGTTGTGATCATGTGCTTTGAGAGTTTGTTTTTACTGCCCCTCTATTCTCTGTTCATCTGCAATGGGGGGGTTCGGCGTCTGTGTTGTTTTTACAAACCATTTTAGTCTACGTTTGTGAGTCTTTAGTTTTGGTGGGGAAATATTACCTGATCGAAAAATCGTTTTCCTTATTCTCTTTTCTCTTCTCTGTGGCCCTCCAAAGAAAGACTCATGTAGTCTCCCATCCATCCAGTCAGCCAGGTTTGCGCTTTTAAATTCTGCTTTTCCTCTTTTTTGCGTGGCTGGACGGACATTCTCCTCGCTCGATGATGTCTTTTTTGATCGATCGATCGTCTTTGTGTCTGCCCGCGTGCAGTACACGAAAGCTGGAGGCAAAGTGACAGTGCGGCTGAGCGACGGGGAGCGTCTGGAAGACAAGGACGACGGCAAAGGGGGGGGAGGCTTAGTGGGAGAGGGGGGAGGTCTGCATCTGTCCAGGGGTCTGGACCCATGTGAGAACGAGGAGGGATGCGCGGTGGTAGACGCTGCGGGCCTAGAGTTTGGGTGTTTGAGGAGACTTGTGATTGAAATCGCAGACACCGGAAGAGGCATCCCGGAGGACAAGATGAAGTCCGTCAGTCAGTCAGTCAGTCAGTCAGTCAGTCAGTCAGTCAGTCAGTCAGTCAGTCAAATACGTACGCGTTGTTCGAAATTAGATCAAAGGGACACGGAGACGGTCGATTGCTGTCTCAGTCAATCTGTCAGTCATTTAGTCACTCAGTCAGTGAGTCAACAAATCCTCAGTCAATCAATCACGAGAAGACAATCTCGGCTCCGATTCGGTCAGTAAGTTTCCCACCGGTTCAAAAGGCTCCATTGATCCTTTGTGCGATGTTTTCAGTGTAGAGTGTCGAGGGTCTACATCAAGCTGTTCACGCAATTTCTGTGTTCTTTCCTTGCAAATATGTGTCAGCCCCGCGCGCTCTTTCTTTTTGTGTGTCTCTCTCTCGGTCTGTCTATCTATCTAACAATCCATGCGTCTGTCTGTCTGTCTGTCTGTCTCGTGGCATGCAGGGACATCTGGAGCGAGTACGCCCAGGTGAAAGTCCAGGATGCTGCTGTCGGGTCGGGTCTCGGTCTCTCTATTGTGAAGGCAATTCTGACCGCAATGGGGGGATCAGCACACGCAGGCACTCTTTTCTGTTTCGGTGCTTGCCAGAAATTAATTTCGCGAAACGCCCCCTCTCCCTCCCACGTGTGCTTCTTTTTCTGTTCAGCAAGTGTGATCAACTAGTCGAGTGAGTGAGTAAGCGAGTCTCTCTCACTCTCTCTCCCCCGCCCCCTTCCTGTTTTCTCTCATGCATGATCGAGGCGTCCTTCTCCTCCTCTGATCTGCACAAGGACAGACAGTCTCTTTCTCTCTGTTTGTGCATATGTGTGTGTAGATCTACTCTGAGGAGGGCGTGGGCACTTCTCTGTTTCTGTCCTTTGTGGTGCGGACGCTGGTGCCACGGGGGAGCGGGTCTCTCCGGATTCCGATGGGGGAACCGCACAACCCAACCGGCAGCAGTCTCCTAGTGATCCCCCCAAGGTCTCCGAACGGCTCACTGATGATGAACGCCTCCATGAGGGGGGAATTTGAACAGGACACTGAGGCGATGTTCTCTGTTGTGGTATGTCAACCTGCGGCTTTTTTAGAGTAGTACCTTTCTCCAGGCTCTCTCTCTCTCTCTCTCTCTCTCTCTGTGTGTGTGTGTGTGTGTGTCTGTCTCGCTGGTTGGCTGTTTTCCTTCGAAATTCCCCTCAAGAGCAGTTCCTTCTGCAAAGACGAAGGTTGAGCTCTTGACCAAAAGAATCGCTGGGGTCTGTGCAGCTGCGTGAAGGATTGCTACAGGAAACCGAAGCTTCTGCAAATCACTTAACTGAAAACACATTGAGTCTCCATTTATAGCTTCCTTCCCTTTCTTTCTCTCTTCTTTCTTCTGTCCGACTGTGTTTCCTTTTCTTTCCTTCCTCCCTTCCTGCCTTTCTTGCTCTGCTGTCTTTTGCCCTCTTGCAGCCCATCCGCAATGAGAGCACACCACACTCTGACCCGGTACGTGGCCTCTCTTTCTTTCTTTGTTTGATTTATTTGATCATCCCTCCTCCATTTGAGGGAAATCTCAATTTTTGCGTGCATGTGACAAATCGCATTGGCCGACCGATTGATTCCTCCTTGCATGCATGCCCTTTAGCTCGGGCTTCTTTTATGATTGTCCTTTCTCCCTTGCTTTCCTTCTTATTGGATGTTCATTCCGTTGCTCTCTCTATTTGTCCTTCCGTTGGCCGGTCCTCATTTTCTTCCCTGTATTATCCTTTTCTTAATTTTCTTGAGTCTGTTTCCTCCTTCCATCCGCTTGGAAGGAAGGAACACTTGTACGTTCCCTCCGGCAGAGTTAATTAGTTTAATTAATTCCCCCCCGCAGAGACTCTCCGAGTCGGTGCCCGGCTTCGGAGCGAGGAAGAGCCCGCACGCTTTGAGACGATTTACAGCAGCAGGCGCGCATGGAGGGAGTTTTTTTGGGTCTTCAGGGAAGACCAAGGCAGAGAGAGAGAGAAGGAAGGCGGGGGGGGGAGCGAAGAAATTGACAAAAGACGCAGAGACAGCGGCACAGTGGGAGGAGCTGAGGGAGCACGCAGAGGCGGGCAGTCAGGAGCTTTTGTGGAACTGTCTCTTGACGCTTCCTGTGGAGTCTGTCTCAACGCTCCTCGCCCAGGTGTGTGTGTGTGTGTGTGTGTGTGTGTGTGTGTGTGTGCACGTGCAGTCTCTGTCATGCATGAGCGCCTGGCCCGATCTGACATGAAGTACACAGTCTTTGGTCTCGTCTTGTCCCCCTTCACCTGCAAATAAGGGTGGGCCGGCTTTGAGGACGTGTTGCTTCACTTTGGTGCAGGCAGAAGCGAGATGGGAAGGGTTGGGTTTGTTTGTTTGTTTGTTTGGCGATCTTCCCTGCCTCTGGAGTCTGTTGTCTTTTGTAAAGCTCGGTTTGAGCCCTCTCTGCACAATTTGTCGTCTTTTCTCTTGTGGTTCTGCATTTCTTCTTCTTCTTCTTCTTCTTCTTCTTGCAGGAGATGGGGACTGCGATCGTGCTCGTCGATGATCAGCCCATGATGCTGTTCGTCCTTTGCTTGTCTCATGCACACGATGGCATCTTTTCCTCTCGCTTCGGTTGTATTGACACACACCGACCTCCTTACACAGAAGAGGCGCTGCAGTGCTTGAACCTAAATTATGCAACGAGATATTTCCTGACAATCTTCCTGATACTCCAGTCATCTTCCGCCCTTTGTCTGCAGCTGACGTTTGATGTTTGTTTGTTTCTTTCTGCTCCCCTTTTTTGTCTTTGTTGTTTCTTTTTATCAGGATCCTCTCCCCTCTCAGCTCATTTCGCATCGCTGAATCCAAATTGCCTCCCTTCTTACCTGCCTGGCTGTTTGCAGTCAAGGTTCTCCTTTCCCCTCCTCCCCTCTATTCTCCTAGGATGATTTGTGTAATTGTGCATCTTGCGTTATTTTTTTCTTTCTGTGCAGGCGCGTGCTTGAGGACATTGTAAAGAAGGTCGGGTTCCCTTCTTACCGCACACTCTCTTACGACGACCCTGAAACCGCATTTGCACAAATCTTGGCCCTCCTTGGCGGTCCCCTTCCTGCAGGCCAGACGGCGCCGTCTCTCGACAACGTGCAGGCACTTCTTCTCCTCACAGATATGCAAATGGGCCAGTGGAGCGGCCTGCACTTGACCCGAAAAGTCAAAGAAGGGGCCCTGCAGGCTGGGGCTATCGTCGGCCCCTTCCCTCCTCCCTGTCCGCCCTCTGCCAGCAAGCAGCCTGCACCTCCCACTGGCCTCGCTGTGCCTACTCTTGTCCAAAGTCCGCAGCAAAGTTCCCTCAAGTTCCCCCCATCCAATGCTGTCCCCGTTGAGCTGAATGTTCCTTCCCCTTCCCGGGGGAGGGAAGGGCAAAACCAAACGACTCCCCTGGAACCACTGCCGCTCACTGCGACCGTGTCAAACACCCGCGGACAGTCGGATAGAGAAACCTTGAAAGAAGCCTCGGGCCAACTTGATACACCCCCAGTTCAGACAGGGTTGCGGTCCGAGTCCGCCTCTCTGAGTCACTCTCCATTACAGCAAAGTGAGAGCGAACAGTGGGCTGTGAGACCAGCCGCCCCCCCACCGGACCCCGTGATTGTTCGTTGTTGTCTGTTGTCTGCCCAAATTCGGGAGGGCATCATCGAGCGGCATCCAGAGGCAGAGACGGTCATGGACGAAATCTTGGAAAAGCCGTTGTATCCTCCAGATCTGGCGGTGCAGCTGCGTCTTCTTGCATCGCATGTGCTCCTGCGTCGACGGATCAAAACCGGATCAGCAGACATCAATTTCTGCGGACAGTGACTCCGTGCCTAACTCTCTTCTCTCTTTTTTTTTTTTCGCATTGTCGTGTTTCATCTCTGTGCATTCCTGACTGTTGGGCGGCTTTTAGAATTCTTTCTGAAACCAGTGTCAGTGGAGAAAAGTGATGGACAGATTTTCGCTGTCTCGATCATGCATCTGCGGTTGCTTTCACTGAAGAAAAGAAAGAGAGTTTGAACGGACACTTCGGGGAGACTCTGCAGGCGGTTTGGCATCCAGAGAAGAATCATGCAGGAAAAGACTTTGATCAAAGAAGAAAGGAACGGTGCACAGAAGAGAAGAAGAAAGCAGAGAAAGGCCGGTGTACATACACAGGCCTCCAGAGGAAGGCACAATAAAAACCGAAAAGGAAAGAGACGCCATGGCATTGAATCGAAAAATTGCCTCTGGCCTGCCCGCATTACGGTACAGCCTGCATGCATGAGCGCACGATTGCTATACACGCAGGCTCGGCGGGAGGGCGGTCTTCTTTCTTCTTTTTACTTTCTTTATAGAACGTACGCTGTGTGCACGGCCGCTTGAGAGGTGACATCTGCCTTGTCTGCATTCACCCCTGATGCGAAGGTGGCTACTTGTCATCGAATTAAATCATTCGGTCTCGACTTGACTTTCACCGACTGAGCGTAGGATTCCAACAGCAACTTTCCGTACTTCGCCTCGAAGTAAGCAGCTTTCGCTTTTGCCTCCAGCGTCCGTCTCATTCGACAAGATGGATCGATGAATCCGATTCCATGCAGGAAAGGGTGAAAGGTGAAAGTGAATTATGGGGTTCCAGTCTAAGCGTCCAAACAGATTGACCTCGTCAGGACGGACAGGGGGGGTCTCAGTAGCCTTGCGTGTTTGCTCGCGTAGAATGAGAGAAAGAGCCAACAGGAGCTTCTTGGCTGCATTCGCTTTTGGTCGAAATCTAAAGCAGAAAGCTGTACACTTTTAAGTACTCAGTCTCTCCTCCAACAGCTGTTTTCTAAGCAGCGAAAGGCCGGGCACTGTGGGCCGGTAAGAGGAGGACGGGCGCACTTGCCGAGAATATTGAAGAGTGCCATACGGAAACCAGCTGGATGATTCAGGCATGCTATTGAGACAAGACAACACACAAATAAACGAGCGACTTCAGGAATTTTGTAATGCGTTTAACAGTTCCTGCCTGCTTAAGGCTAAACAGCGCCCTATGAAGAGCTCCCAGCATCTCCCGGCCTGTGAAGATGTCTGGTTTTGCATGATGTGTAGCTTTCAACTATAATGTTAGATACGTTTAGCTCTCCGATTTTAAAAGAAACCGCAACCACGTATTTTGAACATGATTTTTTCAAAAAAATGAAGAAGAAAAGAATGCTAGAAAGAATGTGTATTTTGAATTATCATTTTCAAAAAATAATCTATTATTTTTTTTCCTGTCAAATTTAATTTAAACTAGAAAAAAATATAAGTTTTCATTCCTTCCTCCCCCCACCAACCGCCTCTCCTCCCACCCACCGCCTCCACCCACACCCTCCACCCCCCCTCTTCTCCCCGCCCCCCCCTCCTCGTCGCGATCTCTCCCTCCCTCTGCCACCCCACCTCTCCCTCGCCACGCCCCCGCACATTCGAGATGCGCTTTCGATTTTGAACGATGGGAAAAAGAAAGTGACGTGTGAAGTTTGTAGAGACGATTGGAGAGAATATGAGTGTAGGGTGCATATAGAGATCAGCGAGGTCAGTATGACGGGGTGTAATCATCGAATCTCCACAATAAAAGCGGAATGGGATAGAAGGGCGAGCAATAGAGATATATGTAGGAAAAGCATGAACAAAAAAGTCCGCAGAGCAGCAGAAATTGTGTTTGCTGACCTGTCTGCAGAATCATGGGTGAGGAGAGATCCATCTCGGAGGGCTTTTCACGTCCGTCGGGCGATTGAGCAGTGCAGAAAATATGGGGAAGGAGTACAAGAGGGGCTGATAGAACCAGAGGGGGGCATCATATATCTTATTTTCTCTCCATTCCGGCGTGGTTTGTATCTTGGTTCAACCCAGGCAGTACCATCACTAAGATGGGATAGGTATGTGACAGTTGCAAAGAGAGATTGGAAAAGGACCAGCAAGGCCAGGAAGGGGGCGGGGGGGGACTTATACGAAGTCATGAATCAAAGGACTTTACATGAATTCATCATGCTGCCTGTTTGTCGGATTCGGACAGGGGGAGGGGACTTGAATAAACATTTATTGCATGCGGTAGAGCTACATCTGATTGATGTGATAAGACCGAGCCTGAATATTCGCGGGAAGACGGGAGCGGGGGAAGGGGTGCGTTCTTTTCTTCCCTTCGGTCTTTTTTCATCATTATCTGGTGGCAGCATTCAGACAGCTCAGAGAAATCAATTCAAGGAGGAAGTAGAGCGCCTAAGAGCAAGGCATGGGGCAGGAGTGCACTGGTTCCGCACGTGGTTTTACGCTTGGTTGGCCCGTAAGGCCCGACCAACGTCTCAGCTCAAAAAGACATCGTTAATTTTTGAGGACGTGGTGGCATTATACTCTCGTTTTCTTCGGGTGGCATCGGATTTGTTCTTTCGATCTATTTTTGTCAGCAACCTCTTTCGGCTGTGTGAGGCAAAAGGATTCGACTGGGCTTTGGTCCGAGCGCAAGTGTGGTATCAGGAAATTCGCGTTCCCTTATTTGCTTTCCAGTCTGTGCGCGTTGTATTACATTCGTGTATTCGTTCATTTTTTGATTCATTCATGCATGGGGCAGCGGAGGAGAGTGGTGCAGGGGTAAGAAGGAAAAAGAAGGTGTTTCTTTGTTTGTGAGCAGAAAAGGGAACGACTCTCAGGGATCTCTTTTCAAATGAGAAAGAGGCAACTGCGCGCTTACGTTGGTCAGAGAGAGAGCTGCTGCTAGTTTCTTGCACATATGCAGACATTGGACGTAGGTTCGGGTTGCACTTGGTGGAGGGGCATATGGTGGATAAGTGGTCGACAGCCTCTGGTTTGCAGCGCCTGTTTGCGACTCCTGAGAATTAGAACTCTCGATCTCGTTTTATTCCTTCGATAAATGAGGTTGCTAACCATGTAGTAGCAACGCTTAGCCAAAGGCTCGCTCGATCGAGGGTGTGGGGATGGAAGTGGGGGGAGGAAGGAGGAGAAAGGAAACGTGAATGGAAGAACGAATTAACGTACTGCCTTAGCAATTCTTCATTCTTTATAGCTCAGGCCTGGAGGTTCTGCTCTGTGCCACCTAGAGCAGTGGTGAGAGACTTGCGCAGTAAATTAGTCATTGGGCAGCTGGATCGGTCAGGAGGGGACCTTTTCTTTGTATGTCCTCAGGTTTATGCAAATGCAGTGGAGAATTTATTCGTAAAGAATCTTGACTATATATTGTGTACTCAGTTGATGGAAGAAGAAGCAGTAGAAAAGCTCTTTGGAAAAGGAAAAGGGATTGGGGAGTTAGGGGAGAAAATGGAAAGAAAGTCTCGTGGGCGTCATGCATTTGGGCGAGGGATTGTGTGGCTGAAAGCAAAATCGTTTAAAGACGGGCACCCTAGACAGCTCTCTGAACTGAAGTGGTACCCACTGGTGTCGTATGTGAGGCACACATGGAGAAAGCCCTTTTCGATTGTGTGTCGGTTGTTGAATGGATTGCTTTCCACTTTAAGTCCGCATGCGACCTTGTTTTCACCGTTTACTTTTATGCAAGACATCGAAAAATTTAATGGGGGGTCGGGAGATATCGAATGCGCCCATTTTACTGCTGTTCGGGGAAGGATGTTACCGTCTGTTTCACATTTTAGTCAGATCTTCGTTTATGTCGAGGACATTAAGAACTTTTATCCTTCAATTCCCCGAGCATTGGTTCTTCATTTACTTTCTTGTATGTTTGATGAGCTTCGTGCATCTCGTCGGTATTCTTTTTTAGTATTGCCTTTTTCTTCTGTTGGGGGTGTTCGGATTTATTCTGCCACAATCATGGGGAGAGGAGGGAGAAAGTGGACGCCCAAGGGTCACACTCGGCCTACAGCTTTTCTTTTAACACACGGCCGGTTCCAGAATGCATGGACACTTTCTTTTGACGAAATTCTGGATTTTGTGAAATTGGACTTTGCGACCTGCTTTGTGGCTATTGGGAATCGTCATGTGTGGTAGCGGCAGGGGTTTGCACAAGGCTCTCCTCTGTCACCGGCCCTTGCGAATGGAAGTACGGCTTTGGTCGAACGTGATTGGGCCACAGCCCAGGGGATTAGCTCCTTGTCGGGCAGTAAGCGTGTGGTACGAAGATGGATGGATGATCGGCTCCTGGTTGCTTGCCTTCCCTTTGCTTTAGAAAAAGATCACATATGTACAAGTCTTCGCAGGGAGGATTTTTATGCTGTTGAATGTGTGCTTAAGGAGCAAAATTCGGACACTTTTCTGCAGTTTGAGCTTTGTCCATACAACTGCTGTACCCGCTTGTTTTTATTGCCGAAGGACCCCAATCGCTGTCGTGTTTCTTTGCTAGCTGGTAGAGTGAAAGCTCCTCTTCCCTTTCCTCGCTATGCTCATGCGCGATCAGCTGTTCCTGCACATCGTCTTCTTGACACTTTGCGTTCTCATATTTTACGTGCGTTTCTTTTTTCGTTATGTCCTGATTCTTTGTTTGTTGCAGTTTTATGTGGTATGTGGAAAGAATTGCAGGAGTGTGGTTTTCTTTTGCATAACATCCGTCGCATCACTTTTGGTTTACTTTTAGCAGCCGGTCTTGGTCACCTTCGCGATCGGTTTTGAAGGAGAGAATTTGAGTTTTATAGCTGCACTTAGGGCGGCTGCAATTTTATATCGGTTGGCGCATGGTGAAGGGCGGGCGCGCGCCATGCGCCGCTGTTTTGCTTTCGTCCGCGGCCTGCCATGCATTTGTTTTTGTAGCATTGGCATGCATTTGTGTGAGTTAGCATGCATGGGCCATCCGAGATTAATGTGCACTTTGCCTATGATTTCAACAATTCGCATACAAACCCTTTGGATCGAAACCGCTCGATCTTCTCGCTTCCTGCAGAGGATATTGAAAGCTGACACTCCGCAAACGTCTGACAGGGTGCATGAAAGTCAGAAAATACAGTTGATTAATGCAATTTTATATAGTTTTACAGTTATTTTACATCAATGTTGGAGTATGTTGGAGTAGTGAAGGCGGATATAAACTTGATAAAGCAATAATAAGGCAACGTCTCCCTGCATCAAGAGTGTTTCACCTCAACAAGAGATAAGAAGCCCGGTACACAGTACGGTTAGGAGTAACGAAAGTAAGACGGTTACTAGGTGGCCGCTAGGCCGTCCGGTTACCAATTTTGTGGTTACGGTAGTAGTGTTCCAATGGTAGTGGTAGTAGCTAAAAATAGGCAGATTTTGCCATATTCTGAGTTTAACTTGACCTACAAAACCAATTTTAGCTAGTAAAAATCATATTTTTGGCATTCATTAAAAGTTTATTCTAGTAAAATTCAATGTTCATCATTTTATGACTGAACTCAGTGAACTCTAACTAGTATATTACTATATATATAGCATATATGTTATTTGAATATGATCATTTCAGCGCTTTAAACTGTTAATAACTTAAGTGGTCAGACTTTAAAATAGGTTTAGCAACTGCTTTTATCAGAGTTTTTCCTTGAACTACCATGGTAATGGTATATGCCTTCAAGTCTGCCGGTTACCATCTCATGGTTACTAAAGTGACGGTAACTCACTACTGGCTAAAAAAAGCCAGTAGTAACTCCTAACTGTACTGTGTAAAGCCCGGAGTAGCTGGAAGAATAAAAAAAAGGAATGTCACTAGCGACTGTAAGAAGTTAGTAAGAAGTAGTAAGAAGGCTAGTAAATAGTCCTCCGCGTAGGAAAACAACTTCTGAGTAAGTGTGAAATTGAGTTCAATGCTAACTAGCTAGAGATTACTAGAGATTAAAACTATGTTAGTATGCATCTAAGGAATCACTGCAACATTTTTCGCAATTTTTCGTTAAGAGATAGTAATTCATTAAATTTTATTCTTAGGTTCAATTGTTTTCTTAATTTTTCTTCTTTTTCTGTATCGACATAGTCCGAAAAAAGTATAGTCCGACTTCGCTTCACTTCCTGGGATACTTCCTGGCATATCCTGGCACCCCGGCATACCCCGGTTCTTCTTGAAGAAGACTTCTTCGCACACGCCACTTCGGCGCGCGATGCGCGCCAACTCCCAAATTAAAAATGCTTTGTGAAAAAACAATCTATATCCTCTTCTGCATTCTTCTTCCATATCCTCCTTCTGTTGGTGCGAATGGCCAATCTCGGATCACTGGCAGCATCTGGCAGCGCGTCGTGTCCTTTGACATAACTATCAGAGAAGTGTCCGTTTTCTAGTGATCCTCATTCCGCCTCCAAGAGAGAAAAGGAGGTTGCAGAGTGGCTTCCTTTCTTTCTCAAAGGGACACATCCAACCGAACCTGATTGGTTGGCTTTTCCAGTCTCTCGATGGATCCTCTCCCTTCCTTCCCTTTGACTGCATGTGCGAGTTGATAGACCTCGGCTAGACTGGACGGAGACTGGAAGTTAGTGGCAGGCAGCTTGATCGATCGAAGTTCCCCTTCTTCCTCCCTAATTTAATTGACGTATTAAGCTAAGCGGTATGAAGAACCTTCCCGCTGTTTGGGCGTCTGTGGGAGCCTCCGTTGTGTCGGGGGCTCTTTTTCGGAAAGACCTTCGGCGGTTGAACGTTCCTGGTTAGTTTGGCAAGCTCTTTGTGTCTGGAGGGGAGGGTCACTAGTTTTGATGTGAGCGTGCATTTTGCCTTCGAGCCACTGAAACAGTGAAAGTCAGATTTGAATTTCTGCCTACCTGCTCGTGTTGGACGTTCCGTCTCCGTACGCTCACTCTGCGTCCAGAGAGAGAGGAAGCGGTGTGTCATTCTAGACCCGTCTGCTGTGTCTGCTCAGCACGTGCTCGCCCCCCGCATCTCCCTCCCTCCCGTCCTTCTTTTTTCCTATTTTCCGTCCTCCCTCGCACCACCCGTCTCGTGCCGTTCCCCCCTCATGGAGCATGCAGGCAAACGTTCTTCCGTGAGTGCAAGCAGGCTTCCTTGTCTCTTTGCATGCCCGCTGTCTCTTCCGACCCCTGTTCCATTTAGAGACAAGGAAATTGTGTATGCAGCCCTAGTTGTCACCCACACCTGATTCTTTCGTAACTAATCGTTGGTTTTATCGACGATTCGAATGTATGCGCGGCCATCGAGCGAAAGGAAAAGAAAACAAAGGAGACGGAAAGGGAAAGAAAAGGAAAAGGGGACGAGACAAGAAGCAAAAAACAACGTTTGCGGGGGTGATTGTTCAAGAGGGAAGTAAGGAGTGCCGACTTTGTGTGTGTACCTGCCCCCACCCTCCCCTTTTGCAGATTTCCACGTGAAGCACTCGGACATGAAGACTTTGAAGGAGATCGCCAGCCAGCTCTCCACTGAGGATGCAGTGCAGGCGATCGGCTCCGTCGACCTTCCTGATGAAGTCAGGGCTTTCCTCCAAGGCAGAAACGAAGACCTGAAGACTGACGCAAGCTACGATGCTGCGAAAATCATTCAGAAACTCAACGCGGTCTTCGAACAGGCACAAACAGAAATGGGTCAGTCAGTCAGGAAGTGAGTGCAAATGTGTGGGCTTCTAGAGAAAGAAAGCTCTGGTTCGTTTTACCCAGATTTTCTCCATCTCCGACCGACGCTCCACGTGCCAGTTGGCGCGCCGTCTTGTCTGTCTGTGAATCTAAGAGAAGGAGGGAAAAGAAATTCCGTGTTTGCTTGTTGGTGCAGTCCATTTGCATGCAAACAGCAGGAGGAGGAGGGAGACGGGATGTGAGAAACGGGAGGGAATCTCTCAGATAGACCACGTTTAGGAGTACTTCTTCATAGAATGCTTCATCGCATATGTGTATGCGAGTGTGTGTGTGTGTGTGTGTGTGTGTGTGTGTGTTCCTTTTCTGCCTTTCTCTCTCTCTTCAGACTGGACCTACATCGACTGCCAGAGCGACCTGAGGGCCAAGCAGCAGGCCCTGGAGTCGTTTGACCTCGACATGGCACAGGCCAACGCGATGCTGGAGGACGCGGTGGCAGAGCAGGTGCGTGCGTCAATGCGACCGGTCCTTGCGTCTGTCCGTCCGGCTGCTGCCTTTCCTGCCTGCCTGCCTGCCTGCCTGCCTGCCAGCAGAACAATCAGTGGGGAGCTGGGGGAGTTGAGGGGTGTGTGCATCCCCCGACCGGTATTTTTTCTTGCTTTCTTCCTTCTGTCTTCCTCTCCGTATGGAAGTACTCTCTGTAAAGTAGGGCACAGAGAGAGAACGAATTGTGAACAGGGTCTGTTGTTTCTGTTCTGTGCGTCAATGGGTGATCGGTTACGGGTGTTCAAGTTCGTGTGTGTGCGTGTGTGTATGTGTGTGTGTGTGTGTGTGTGTGTGTGTGTGTGTGTGTGTGTCCTTGAGCGTTCATAGATGTGTTCGTTCCCCTTGTCATCTGTCTGTGTGTCTGTCTGTATGTATGTGTGTGTGTGTGCAGGTCCAGTGGCGCGCTGAGCACGCGGCTTCTGAATCGGTGGTTGAGAAGATCAAGGGGGAGATGGAGGGCTTCGGCAAGCAGTGCGAACTCGCAGCGTCCCAATCTGAGGCTCTGATTAAAATGATCTCCCACGACTACGACGTCATTCAGGACGTCATCAAGGGCCACCCATGCACCCCCAAAACCATCTTCCTCCAGCAACAAACCGAAGCTGAAGGTGATACCAATCAACGCACCAACCCACAAACCACCCCCTCTCTCCGTCGCTCGTCCCCCTCCAACAGTCCCTTTTCCTTTCTCGAAACATCCGCGTCCACCTCCTCCACAGCCAGGGCAGCCCAGGTGCTTCTTGACAAGTACCGAAGGATGGGCATAGAGGCCCTCAGAGGAGGGGATGTGACAAAGCCCTACTACCGTCTCAGCAGCGACGAGGAGTCCGAGCTAGAGGCCTCCAAGGGCCTCGTGCTCCTCAGATGCTCCTTCAAGTCGGGCCTGTCCTTCTTGACGTTCCGAGAGCCGTCTCTGGCGAAGGCCATGGTCCAGATGAGCAACAAAAAGTTCAGGGCCCTGCAGGTCCGTCAGACTGAGCTCATGAGGTGCAGGGACGAGGGAGGGAGGAAGCCGAGCGGCCCTCTTGATGATAGAAAAACAAAAAAAAAGGGCAGACAGAAAAGAGACACACGTGTCCGCAACGAAGGGCTGTCTCGGCAGGCCAAACAAAGGAAAAAAGGAAGGAAGAAGAGAGCGACGAAAAGTCGAATGACACCATCCATCAATGAATAAGGCGCATCAGAGAAGAGAGAGAGAAACCAGTAAAGAGACAGAAAGATCACGTGCGTGTGATGGGATTGTTGCTGCATGGACACGCGGAAAGGAAGAAAAGAAGAAAGGAAGGAAGGAAGGAAGAAAGACAGACAGACAGACAGACAGAAAGAAAGAAAGAAAGAACACAGACTCACCCTTCCCTTCCCTCTTTTCTTTGTGGTTCTAGGCACGCAGTTTCATTATTTGATGCAAATCTGCCTACGCTGTATTGTATGAGTTGTTATCCGTTCCGTCACACCCCTTCTTCTGTTTGTTCCTTTTTTTTTGTTCTTTTTCTTTTTCTTCCTCTTCTCTCAGGACGAGCTGGAGTCTCTCATCGAGGCCGGCTCCTCCACAGAAGTGCAGACAGAGATCGGCAAAGAAGAGTCGTTCTCTTCCAAAACCACTGCGACCACCACAGTCGCTGTGAAGGACCCTGCAGCTGCAGACAAGGAGGCCAGAGATCTAGCCAAAAAGATTCGAAATGCGCAGATAGCAGGGGAGGATGTGGATGCAGAAGCCGAATGTGACTTTGCGGGGTCGGCACTGTGCCCTGAGTTCTTTGAGTCGTTGTCCGATCTAGGGGGGGATGTAGACACAGAGCTCCAGAACGAAATAGCATTCAGGGACTCCAACCAGATTACATGCGATGAGACGCAACAACGGATGCAACTCGATTTGGGGGGGTGGGAGACGCACGTGACCTACTGCTCCAAACACGCTGCCGCATTGGCAGGTCGCATTGAGGAGTTGAAGGAGATTGTGCGGAATATTGGGGAGGCAGCGAAGGAGTTGCTGTCCCAATTCAATGGAAAGCAGGAGTACTGCAGTGAGGCAATGGAGGAAAAGAAGTCTGCCATGTGTGGGGCCATCAGGGTGAAAACAGAGTTGATGCGAATGAATTCGATTCCGAATGAAATTTGGGATTGTGAGATGTCACCCTTTGAAGAGTCCGAGTGCTCGGCCTCCTGTGGGGGGGGCACGAGGAGGTGGAAGAGGGACATCGTGCTCAACCCGAGCCCGACGTATGGCACCAAGTGTGGTGCATCGTCCTATGATTTTGCCTGCAACACCCAGGAGTGTCCCACCCACTGCAGAACTAGTCCCTGGTCCCCCTGGACCCATTGCTCTGCCGAGTGCGGCCTAGGTATGCACTACCGAGTCCGATCCGTTGATCAATACCCCTTGAACGGGGGTCAGTCCTGTCCGTCTTTGCAAGACGCAGATGAGTGCGATGCAGGGATTTGTGATGCACCCTGTGAGCTGACTGGGTGGACTGAGTGGTCCCGCTGTTCCTCCTTTTGTGGGGGGGGGAAGAAGACTCGAGAGAAGTATGTGAAGAAAGAGGCGATTGGGGAGGGTACCTGTCCGGGTGAGAGGAGTCCTCTGCGGTATGAGGAGATCCCCTGCAACACCGCTGCTTGTTTCCCTGGCATTCCGGTGTGCAACAAGATGATCGATTTGGTCATTGTGGTGGACTCGAGTGGGTCGATCGGAAAGAAAAATTGGCCCACCATCGTCAAGGGAGTTACCCGAATTGTTCACCAAGTCAACCTGGCACACGTACAGGTAGGGAGGGAGGGAGGGAAGGGAAGGCGAGGGGAGGCTGGCATGCAGACGGGTTCTTTTCTCTTTTCTCTTTTGGTGTTGTTCGGCCTTCTGATTGGTTCATATGCTGTGGTCTGTCCGTCTGTCTGCCTGGACATTTTCTTTCTTTCTTGCTCTCTTTCTTTTCCTGTCAGTGTCTCTATCGGGTGCATGAGGTTTTGCTTTTGTGCCTGTCTCTTTGTCTTCGGCCTTCTTTGGTTTGGTATTGTTTAGGTTTTCTTTTTTACACCGATCTCTCTCTCTCTCTCTCTCTCTCTCTCTCTACCGCTTGACCGGTGCATGTATCCATGCTTTTCTTCTTCGAG
This sequence comes from Chromera velia, assembly GCA_018398765.1. NCBI lineage: Eukaryota > Chromeraceae > Chromera > Chromera velia. The sequence goes on from JAHBMJ010001770.1 coordinate 24,445, forward strand.
CTCTTTATCAGTCCTTCTGTTCCGTTCTCTTGTCTGCTTTGTTTCTTTCTTTCTTTCTGTCTGTCTTTCTCTTCCC
>JAHBMJ010001771.1:0-13370 GCA_018398765.1 Chromera velia
ATGATGATGATGATGATGATGATGATAGAAGACTTAACCCCTAGCCTCTGTTGGGCTCGGGTGGTCCGTTCATCCATGCATTCATGCATAGGGTGTTTGATCGATCGATTATTCTAGATCAAACGCATGCTCTCAATTCTCCACCTCTCTCAAGCACCTCATTATTGCTTCAAACCCCTGCCGCGGCTTATGATTAAGCATCAAGAAGCAGCTCTCAAAGGCTTCTACCTCTGCTGGGCCCGCCCCTTTAACCTTAGAGATTGCTGCCACTCTTTGCGCAGCGGTAACCCTGTCAAAAAGAGAGAGACCATCCTTCACTTCTCTCACTACCGCTTTCAATGCTGCTTGCTCCTCTCTCCTCCCTATGCAATCAGTCAGGCGATGCACAGCATCGTCAACCGGTCGTCTGTCTTGATCCAGACAACGCGCACACAATTTTTCCTGCACCCCGCCATGGCATGCTCCCCCCCCCACGACTTTGAGCAAAAGGGGCGTGATGGAAATGCCTGCCTGAAGAAAGGGCGAGGGCAGAGAGCACGGCACCGACACCTTCTTTCCTGAATGGATTCGTTGGGTGGAAAGGAGCAGTTTAGCAAATCTCTCTCTCGATGGATGTGCTTTCTGAAAAGCGGTGCATGCAGCGTTGGGTGGGTAGAGTGATGGGTTTCTTCTTGGATAACTGTTGTCGTCTTCATTCTCAGCTGCCCATCCCTTCAACCACTCCCCTTCTGTCTGGACCGCCATTTCTCTTTTCAACCGGTTCCCTACCAGGGCTCTTTCTGTTTTCCATTCTCTTTGCCTCATATCTTCATACTGCAGTGACCACACGCTGCGGGCCTCTGCCTCACTTAGAGAGAGGAGCTTGGCGGTCTCTTTCGGGAGCAACTTATTGATAGATGCACGAAATGATGGGCACAGCCCTCCTCTGTATGTACACAGGACTGCTTTAGGGAGGTCTCGCTTTTGGAGGTGAAGAGAAGAGAGGAAAGAAGCAACACGACTTCGCATGACACAGAGCATAGAGGACAGACCAATAGAGAAGAGAGAAGGAGAGGTGAAAGAGTTGTGAGGGAGACGGAAGGCCCAACGAACAAATCTGAGTTGTAGCGCGGTCAGTGTGTTGATGTCCTGTTTCCTAAGAGGGAGTGCCTCCAAGGAGTAGGTGGCGACAGGCAGCCAAACCGACCGGAAAAGCTGCACTTTCGTAGAGGCAGGAAGGGGACCAAGAGAAGAGAGGAGGCCCTAAAGAGACCCTAGGGCCTTTGCTGCTGACTGCAGGCGTGCATCTACACTCATTTTTAAATTTCCTCCCTTATAGAACATGCATCCCAGGTACTTATATTCATTTACCCATTCAACCACCCTCCCATCGAACGTCACTTCCCCTTCCTCTCCGGCCCCCCGGGAAGACAGAGTCATGATCTTTGTCTTCTTTAGATTGACCAACAACCCTTGCTCTCTACAGTATCTGTCTAATCTGTCTATTTTTCTTTGCAAGTCTTTTCTACTGTACCCACCAGCCACTAGCATTCACTCTTTAGCCTAGTCTTTAGTACACTGCTGATAGATCATATTATCATTATAGTACGTTATAATAATAATATAATTCTACGTTTTCACTAGCGTTTTCATCAATCAATCAAGAGATACCTATAAATCATTTAAGTACATATATATAATTATACCTATAGCTAGATCATTTAAGTGTGCTTCAGTAAGTAGGGATAGCTATCGTATCGTATCGTACCAAATTGGTATCACAGTATTAGAATTTAACGTTCCAAAAAAAAGGGGGCATCGTCGATAATTTCAATACCAACACTAGACCAGCCATCGTATCCCAATGGCAAAGGGCAGTCTGTGAGCATTCATGTCATATTGCAAGCTAGGAGCATGCTAGCGAATGCTCACCTAAAGCGGCCGAACCTTAGGACTACTAGCTAGCAAAGCGCTGCTCCCCAGGATTGATCAGTCTAGTCCTAGGCATGCAGCAATGAGGGCACTAGCCTTTCTAGCGTCCCTCTGAAGAAGAAGCGAGAAGTACCGCCTTACACGCTCCTTGGCCTGCCCCAACCCTCTACCCCCTCGGGCCTCCTGTTTCTCTCCATGGCAGTCCATGCTCACACACTTCTTCTATCGACATACGCTCCAGTCGCCTATACCAGAGATCGCTCACTCTCCCCTGCGGCACTTCCGTTCGAAAACAAGTTGTCAGGCGGTGAATCGGGTCGTCAATCAGTTTGTCATAAGTTTTCTCTTCACAGGCCTTGCAAATTGATTCAACCTTCCCCCCATGGTTTGCCCCCCCTCCAACAACGGCGCACAACACAGGGCGGAAAACTGCCCCGGGGGATGCTAGGAACTGCTTGGCGAGTGGTTCAACCGAAGGAGACCTTAAGCCCCCCTTCCCCTCCGCCAGGCTTCCTAAGACCAGTTTTACAAAGCGTTGGCTGCTTCTATTCTCCTTTTGATGATCAGTCAGGCAGGCAGATGGAGGAAAAGACATGTCATGCATTCCTTATCTACCTTGTCTCCCCCCTCTCCTTTCCGTCACGGAAACCGGGTCTGCCCAGTCTCCCAGCCATTCGTTGACTTCTCTGCTTCTTGCCCCCCTTCTCAGCCTGCTATTTGAGGTTCTGAAATCTACCTCATCAAGTTTACCTTCAAGAAGGGCAGAACTGACGGGTTACACAAGCCTCTTTACCGACCCCGACCACGCCCTAAGCTCCCCCCTCCTGATAGTGTGGCATGCCCACAACGCTTGAGACAAAGCCAATCGCGTAAGGGAAAGACTTCAAATACCCTCCCACTCTGACACTGAGAATCTTTCTCATAAGCCTCAGCCCAACGGCTATAAGGGTGGGAAAGATAAAAGAATTACAGGGTAGACGGAGAGACTAACGCACAAAACGAAGCTGAAGAGAGTCTAAGCATTGGATGTCAGATTCTCGAATCGGGAGGGCTTCAACAGAATAAGTGGCGGCGGGTTCCTATGTCCCCCTGAAGAAGGACATACGACTATGTGGGGAGAGCGTCCCTATTGATACGCACAAACCCATAGCCCCTCCTACTCCCCTCTCTGCAGCTTCAAGTCTGGCAGTCACAGACTTACGAGGGTTCGCATCACAGAAGACCTGATAACTTAAGTATCTGTAACTTTCTACCCATTCGACCGTCCGACCCTTGATAAGAATTTCTTCATCTCTCCCCTTGCCTGCTAATCTCATCACTTTCATTTTTTTTAAATTTACTGTCAGACCCCACGTGTCACAATACACGGCCAACCGATCTATTCTCTTTTGGAGGTCGCGGAGGGAGTGCCCAAAGATTACGAGATTATCTGCATAACCGATGCTCTCTATCAGAAGGTCTCTCAGCCTCACTTTCTGGGATGAATCCTCCCCTCGATCTCTACTCTGGAGACTAACTGAGGTATACAAATTATTGATGAAGAGAAGAAATAGGAGAAGAGAAAGAGGGTCACCTTGTTTTACCCCTGTTCCCTCTTTAAACATGCTTTCCGACCCATCAATCTTCCCCATGACCTTAATATACATTGCATAGATCATATTAATGTCTCCTTCTAAAAGCTCCTCCTCTCTAAGTCTCTGAATCAATTTCTTTCTGTCAACTCTATCAAATGCCTTGCTAAAGTCCACAAAACACGCGAATAAAGGTTTCTTTTTGTTTCTGGAAGTTTTAGAAAGGGTAAACAAAGCATGAATAGCCTCTCTAGTCCCCACTCCTTTTCTGAATCCTATCTGTCTGTCGTCTATCCTTGCTTTCAGATGGAGGTGAGAATCCATCAACAAAGTAAAGAGCTTACCTAGAAGGGTCGCTATATGAATAGGTCTCCATTCATCCACTAGCGGAGACACGGGGCCTTTGGGGACTGGGACAATGCGAATGAAGTTCCATGTAGACGGCCAGTAAGAAAAGAGATGAAAAAGATTTAAAAAAATAAAGAGAAGAAAACGAGAGAGACGCGACGACCCAAAACACAGAGCAGCGTATTTAGGAGAGAGACCCTCAAGCCCAGCCCCCTTATTTGGGTTTACTTTTTTTATGACCGTCTCACATAGAGAAAGGGAGAAGAAAGGAGACCAAGGGGGAGGAGGAGGGCTGGAGGGTAGGGGGAGGTTGGGAAGTCCCTCTCCTTCAAATACCGACGCCCAGAAATTGGAGAAAACATCTGCCGACGGTCTGTCCCCCGCTCTATCCCCTCCCATTTGTTGCGCCCTCTTCCACTTCCACACCGCTGAGGGGTCTCTAGTGGCCTCCTTAGCTGAATTGAACAAGTCCGCATCATGATGTATAAACAGAACTTTTGCAATAGCAAGCAAGAGATTTCTGTAGGTTTGTCAAAAACAGAAAAGATGATATTAATTTTGAGTGTTTATTTTGATTGCATATATGCGGTTTTCAGTTATACAATACCCTAGCTAGATAAGCCTACTTAGCCTGCAGTAGAATCAGTCTGTACATTATAAAATATGCTACATGTTTCTAGATTTTAATATCATTTTATTTAATTTTATTACATAAATTCAAAAATTATATGAATATTTAAAGTATATTAGTTTCGTAGTTGCAATTTGCAACTTTCAGTGCAATTTCAAGCATTTTTACTGGTGGACTATTCCTAATCATTTTCAAGAGGTAAAGTTATGAAGGCTCCTCAAGATTCTGATACAAGTATCATGATATGATCACTTAATTTTTACAGCTATATAGGTTTGTCGACTCAGACATCACCGTTTCAAAGTTCTCTGCATGTGGAATAAACTTTTTTACGGTTCAAGTTTCAGGCCGAGTTCACTGTTGTCTGGTGTGATACGGTGTGACGTATATACAGCTATATATAGAACTTTATGGGGTGTGCGCTGCCGTAAATGATCCGTACATTCGCTGCCGCACCTGACCAACCTTTTAGAGCATGCCGCCGCCTTACGATCAACTAATACACAAGCAACACAATATATCTTTGTTCTTTTTTCTTAATAGAAAAACGTTTCTATTTTTTTTTTTTTAAAGCATGCATAGTTTTTGTCTTGTGTGATACGGTGTGACGTATATACAGCTATATATAGAACTTTACAAGGTGTACGCCACTGGCGTACCACAAATGATCCGTGCATTCACCGCCGCACCTGACCGACCTTTTTGAGCATGCCGCCGCCTTACGATCAAGTAATACGCAAGCAACACAATACATCTTTATTCTTTTTTCTTAATAGAAAAACATTTCTAATTTTTTTTTTTTAAAGCATGCATAGTCTTTGTCTAGTAAGTCTTTTAATTTATGTTTGTGCTACGTTTCAATGTTACTTAAATTGTAAGTTGTAACTTAATACCGTTTTCTTTTTTGCAACTGAAGTATAGGAGTCGACATGATCCACATATAGTTTATGTTCTGATCAAAGTGTCATGTTGCTTGCGTATTACTTGATCGTAAGGCGGCGGCGTGCTCTAAAAGGTCGGTCAGGTGCGGCGGCGAATGCACGGATCATTTGCGGCGGCGCACACCCCGTAAAGTTCTATATGTAGCTGTATATACGTCACACCGTGTCACACCGATACAGGGAACAAAAAAATGCATGGCCGGCCAACTTCCAATCGTATCAGAAAAGGGAATTTGAATTATGACACAGCTGTAGAATTTCAGCAGAGGTTGGGGAGGAAGTGGGCTTGCCGTAGGTTCTCAAGCGCCTGTCGTGCACACTGACGGGTAAAAAACGCCGAAGACCTCTCGCACTTCCTTCACATGTTCGGAGACAGGCTCTCTCCCAAAAAATTCTTCACGTTCGTGTAGGCCGCTCTTACAAGACCCAGAAGAGTTGTGGGAATCACTTTGAGTAAGAGAATCATGCAGAGGAAAAAGCTTCCCGACAAGAAAAAGTATGTGCCGTACGGCGAAGAGCGGAGGCCGTCTGTTCTGTGGGCTCAGAAATACTCCGACGTCTTCGCGCGAAACCCGGAGTATGTGGAGACCCTCATCAATTTCAAGAACAGCGAAAGGCTCCGAAAGGAAATGGAGCAGAACTTGGAGGACGAGAAGCTCAACAGGAGAGCTGCAGAGTTGCGTGCAGGCTCTGCAGCAGGCCTGCAAAACGAGGACTTTCGGTCCACAGTCAAGAACGACTACGAGGCGTTCCAGTTTAGAAACAGGATCAGAAAAGCCGAGTCCAATCTTGACTATGTAAAGGTGCAGATGGAGACCATATTTGCACTTCAGAAAGCAGTTAACCAGCAGGTCAAGTCAGAGTGCCAGGACATTCATACACGACTCCAGGTTTCCAAAAGACTTTTCGACCCCAATGAATACCTCAAACCCGCTGGTAGACGAACTTTGCAAAAGCGGACGGAGCCGGGACCGCTTTTTCGTCGAAAGAAGAAAAAACAACAAAAGAAGGGGCAACAAACGAATGAGGCTGGTGAGGATGACGCGGCATCCAGTAAGGCGACTGCAGGAGTACAGTCTAGAGAACCCGAAGGAGAGAAGGGCTCTCCACTGAATTTACAGCTCCCAGGAAAGATCCCTCAGGTCATGTTGTCTGAGAGAGTCCCTGCGCCTCCAGAAGAGTCGGGAGGTGAGAGATCTAGCCGCCGCCCTGGCCGCTCCCCTCCCGAAGCCCCCTGGAGAATGTGGAAGAGGCAGTGCTCCTCTTCGCCTGCCAATCGGAAACTGAGGGCAACTGAGCAAATGACCAAGCGTGAGACTCCCAAACAATCGAATGATAAAGACAGGGGAGCAGAGAAGGAGACGGAGGGGGAGAAGGAAGAAAAGGATCATGATGGGTTGGAAGAGTGGTCTGTCGGTGATGACAGCCTGGACATCCCCATAGAGTTGCTCGAACAAACAGATCCTAGGTCCCTACCCACTGCACCTCCTCCCTTATCAGAGGATGAGACAGGGGTGATACAGAAAGTTCTATGGAGACGCACATCCATCGCTGCTCGTGCAGCCTCAGCCCCCCCCCTCTTGACACGAGACATGCGTCGGGACCGATTCCTCAAAGCCCTCAAAGGTCTCCTCTCATCCCGACCTGAGCACGTGGTCTCGAAAGCAGAGGCCGCCTCGACTGCTAGGGAGGGGGTGAGGAGAAAACACTACGAAGCAACGTATCACCAGCGTCCCGAGGTGGTCGCAAGACGGTGGAATCTCCACGCGTGGCTGCTGAAGAATTTATGGATGCAGCACAAACATGATGAGGTGATACGCAAAGAGCCCCATGCTGTCTTCTCCAGACTCTACAGAGTATGGACAGCCAACGACGAGCCTGGGAGAGAGCAGCTCAAAGAGGAGACCAAGCAGATGGAAGCGCAGAGAATCAAAGAAACGTGGAAGGATTTCTCCCGTAAAGTTTTTGTGTACAGGTACGTCAGTCGAAGGAACAGCATACAGTTCATGGAAAGAGAAACTAAATGTCGTGTGAAGAGTGAAAGCAAAAACGACCAGACACGGTGAGGTTTTTCCGCTTTCCTAATTTCCGTTTGTCTCCGAATCCAACTAGACATTTTCTCTTGCGGTGCGATGAGATCAAAGTGCTGCATATCGAACGATCCACCTGACCCTTCTTCCCTGCTTCTTCTCTTTGGTTGTCTCCTCTCTTCTCTTTGCAGACGGGTGTACAACCTTCCTGTCATCAGAGCCTTAGCCCCTGATGAGCTCTGGGGCCTCGAGTCTTACCTGAAGGACCTTGATGCACTGGCAGAGCGCAAAAAGAGAGAGAAGCAATGGAGAGAGATGATGAGGAAGAAGGGAAGGTTGAAGACGCAGGTGGACAGAGAAGCTCAGGTAGACGCACAGGGAATTCGGGACAAAACAATGCCGGGGGCCCGAAAGGCGAGGGAGGCTGCCGCTGCGGTGATGGAAGACAGGGCCTTCAGGGGTGACGAGAAGGACTGGAAGCTTTCGGTGGACCAGAGAAGGGACGAGGAGGCAGTCCTTGCACTTGGTCAGCTCGAGAGGGAAAAAAAAGAAGAAGAAGAAGAAGAAGGGATGTATTTCGATTTCGGTTTTTGCGTGTGGATTCGTTCTGCCCATGCACTCGCTTTGGTTGTGTCATGATGGAGAACTGTCTACTGTTATGCAACCTTGGAGTTGGCCTTTTTATATTCTGTAAATGTGTGGGTGTGGTTTTTTCCAATGAGTTCCTCTTTGTCCTCAGAGGGGGCTCGTACATTTGTTTCGCAGAGGGGGCCTTCTCGTACTTTGCAGCCAGCCTTCTCGGGATGAACTGAGAAAATTAGTGCATATAGCAAACTTCTCAAACCTTTTTCAGATTCTGTTCCCTTCGTTCATCTTTTTTTTTCTCTCTCTCCGCTTTTTCCTTTGTCTGTCTGTCTGTCTGTCTGTCTGTCTGTCTGTGTGTATGCAGGAAGGGTAGTCGAGCAAGAGGCCCAGGCCGATTGGGACCGATATCAAGGCAATCTCCTCTCAGTGGAGAGACGGTCTGCAGTCCACAGACTGATCCTCTTGGACGGTCGGGGCTCCGTCTCCGTGCAGTGCCTCATCGATGTGGAGGCACCCAAACAGACAGCTGCTGTTGGGGTATCTGGGATTTTCTGGGGTGGAGAGAGTGGGGCTGTGGGGGCGTCTCTTGCGGCCTGTGCGAGCGGGTCGGCAACGTTGGGGGGAGCCCTCACAGGCCCCACGGCGCCCCTGCCCCTTGCCTTCTCAGCCGCCTCCTTGAATCAAGGGGGAGGGGGGGCAGGGCTTCTCAACAGCACCCTAACAGCAAAACGCAAACTGAAGGGGCGTGCCGCCACCAGAGCCTCATTTGCGGAGGATGTGGACCAGACATGTGGGGGGAAGGGACAGGGGGGGAAAAGTTCAAGCAGAAGGTCTTCATTGAGACGACAGGGGTCATCACCCCTGAAGGCATCCGCACTGTCACCGACAACCCCTGACAGACGCCTGATGCATTCCCCAACAGCCGAGAGTGGTCTCTCCGTTCCTGCCAACCAAGAAGAAGCATTGCAGCTGTGGGAGGAGTACAAACGTTCGTGTCCCCTCCGAGCCCCTAAGTCTACCCCAGCGGAGACACGGCTTCTTAAGTCATTCACGAAAACTTTCAAAAGAATGGCAACAAGTTTTACTGTGGGGGACAAAAGCAGTCTCTTTTTAGATGACGAAGACGAGCATGAGGAAGGAGAGGACGGGGGGACATCCGTGAGTCCCGACCCTCTAGGTGCAACGAACCTGACTTTTGCATTTGGAGCTTCCCCTTCTGCAGTGTATGAGACAGATTCCCCGAGTCTAGACGTCTCTGTCTTGTCTCCAGGGATGTTCACGAACAGAAAACCCCCAACCGGATCATCGGGCCGAGCTGGAGGGAAGACAACGCCAGGATCCATCACCAAGAGGGTCACTGCGTTTTTTGCTGCCACAGGGGGGAATGAGGGAACACCCCCTCTGACACCGTCAAAGCGTCGTGAGCAGACTTTGAGAAGTAGACCTTCGATGTCGAATGTTTCTGTTGGAGCCCAAAAGTCAAAGAAAAGAGAAAGGGCAGAAGCGGGAGTACCCTTGAGAGGGTCCAGGATGCCGAAGTGTATGGGGAAGTGCGGCACCGCCGCCTCGTTAGGGGCCGGTCACACGTGTTCCATGGGTGCGCTTTCCAAGTCCACGGTTCGGGAATTGGGGGAAGGGGGGCAGGCTGCAGGAGGGTTAAAGCGAAGTATGACTGCCCGAACTTTTAGAAGGGGGAGGAGTTCTAGATCCGTAGCAAGTTCAGCCACCAACCATTCAGACTCCCTCACCCAATGTGCCAAGACCCTTCGGAGCACTGCGGGAAGAGGCAGAGAATCGAAGCTTCGTGCTCAGATCAGAACAGCTCGGCAAAGCACCAGGGGGGGGGGCAGCATTAGCAGTGCAAAGAAGCACACTCATGAGGCCGGCACCTCTGAGGCTGGAGGTCTCTCAGTCGATGGCGAAGGTTCTTACATCATTCCCCCGTCTGCTTCAGGTCTCACTGCTGTCAGTTTGACAGAAACCCACCGGAGCCAAACCGTCCCAACGCCTCTACAGGAAGATCCGGGAAACGCTCTTGTAAAGAAAATTTTAGGTCCGCACGCGAAGAAATCGAGAGGCCTGACTTGTCTGTTTGCAGAAATTGCAAATGGAAAGCAGCACCCAAGTTATAAGGAGATGGAGGTCCCCCAGAATGTGATCGGGTGTTACCTTGCAGAAAAGGTCCGAATTCGTCGTGACTTCACCCCCCCTCCCCGTCCCCTCACAGAGCAAGAACTCTTCAATCCGGGAGAGGGCCCAGGGGCTCAGGCAGAGAGTCTCCGAGATGTCCAAAAATTCATCACCGAAAAACTCCAAGAAGGAGAGCAGTGGGTGAAGGACCAGAAGCAGGCAACGAAACTGTCGACAAATAACGTTCTCATGCAGTGCCAGCCTGAGCGAAGGCACAGACACGTGACAGCCCACGAGAGATGGCGTCTCCACGTGGACACAAAAAGGAAAGGATCGAAGGACGAAGCGAAGCAGAAAGCAGGGGGAGGGGACATGCAATCAGAGGGAGACGGCATGACAGATCAACAGAATTCTTCTGTGCCTGCTGGGATCTTTGTGGCAGACGAGGAGACGCTGCAGCGATTAGAAGAACGAAAATTCCGCGCGGCATTTGACCGCGAGATGGCACGACTTGACGGTGTAGAGGCAGCGGAAGACATTCGCAGAGTACACGCACGTCGACCGCCCACTTCCATGTACACACTTCAAGAGAGGAAGCCGCTCCCTTTGTTGGATAGATTGAAGAAGGAAATTGAAGAAGAAACTTTTCGGAAAAAGTGTTTAGACGAACAACTGAAAAAGAAGAAACTTATGGGAAACGTTTGATACAAGCATCAGAACGGCTTAGTCTGTTGGTTTCCTAATGTTTGTTTACCTATTTTTCTCTTCTTTTATCCTGTCAGCAGTTTCATGGGAAGTTTGCTGTATTGTTCAAGTTTGAGGTGTTATTTTATGATTCACCTAAGCAACATGATGCTTTCAAGTTGGTCAGCAGCTAACCTAGTGGCTAAGCTTCTTTGTATCTTTAAATAATGTTTCTGATGCTGTTTCATTTTTACTACCGGTTTTTACCCTAGTTTTTCCTACATGCTCTATAGCTAGATGCTTAAGAGAAGTTATATAACAAAGCCGTTTTATAGTGATATGAAAACCGTTTGACACTGGATTTAAAATACTTTTACAAAATCAATTTTGTACTATAATTTTGAGTTAATTATATGGGTTCTACTATGAAGAAAACCGTTCCGCTTTTTATTTTGTGTCTAAGAATTCAAGATTGATTCTGAAAAGATTTTTTTGTACCAGGTATAAATGACTGCATCTATGAATGATATTGTATGTACAAAGTTAATATTGGTAAAACTGATGTGTGTTGATCACAACTATCATACTGCAGAGACTACCAACTTAATTAATCAAATTAAACATGCAACAAGATTAGTTGAATAACTCAAAAAAACCTTAAGCAGAGCCTTTAGCCGGCTGTTTGTCCCATAACGAAAGTCTAATTAAACCTGAACAGATCCTTAGTGTACCCTAAAGAGGCTGGTCAGTGGTCGATCCATTATAGGCCCGCCGATTCCGGCGCTTTGGCGGTCGAGGGCTGCCGAAGCCGGACCGTGCCGAAGGGGCGCGGGGACGCCGAAGCCGGACCGCGGCTGGCGGCCGGGTGCCAAAGCTGCATGCAAGCCATGGGGGCGCGTGGACGCTGCATGATCCATGCATGCACGCATGAATGGGTGATGCTTGTGTGCATCTTTCATGCATTCAGGATTTCATTCCGGGCCCGGCTCGCTTCGAAACTTTGATGATGTGCAGATCATCGAACAGAGAATGCAGAAGGGGGCATGGAGGTCAGACAGACGACACATTCTGGGAACCCGCGTATCTTTCCGACAGCGACCAGTTGATAGCAACCGCAAGATCGAACGAAAGTGTCTGACCTCTGTGAACGCAACTGTCATCTTTTGATCCTGTCTGAAGCAGAATGGTGATCACCGGACGAGCAGCTGCCCAAGCCGGTGCCACCGCCGCCATGGGTGACCGTACCACTGGTATAGCGCCTGTCCCACAACAGACGCAAGGCACGAACCTCAACAGCAAAATTCAGAGCAAATTGGTGCGGAAAAGTACCACGTGGGCACCACCGGACGAACACGGCAGAAGTGAGTAAGCATACACGCAAGGAAATGGATGCGGAAGACATATGTCTGTGCCTGGTTTCGTTCTAAAGTTCATCTGCATGTTTGCATGTGTGATTGCACACAGGATGGCTTCACAACTTCACAACTGCAATCTGGTATGACGTCGCTCTGGGTTGCCTCGTCTTCGTGAACGCCGTCTTCATCGCGCTCCGAGCAGACTACCCGGAAACAGACGCGTACCAAATTATCGACGACTTCATCTTTGTCCCGCTGTTCACTATCGAATTTGTCAGTTGGGCCCCCGGCCAATTTATGTATTGATACATATACATACACGTGCACTTGCTGCTCGAACGCGTATTCCCAAGTGTCTGACCTGTTCCTCAAGCATGTCTGGAGTCTCTTTTGTTGCGCTCAAGTCCTTGGGTGGAGTAGGTGAGTCTTCCTCAGAAAAAGGCCTTCCTTTGAGATGAAGAGACATTTTGCCACGTGAACGTGCATCCATGAATGTCCGCAGCTGGTCAAGTTCTACGCAGACAGGATGCGATACTTTCGGGATTCGTGGAACGTTCTGGACCTCGCAGTCCTCATCATCTGCGTCAGTTTTTCCCCCTGCATTTGGAGTAGCCAGCCATGCAGCAACAAAATCAGATAACAGTCATTGAAGCCCTTTTGTCCTCCGTCAAAAGAAGGCTCAGACTCCTGCAGCTCGTCTGCAGTCAATCAGAACTCATGATCGGAATCATGGATGAGGCGGGTTGAAGACTCTTGTAAAGAGAGAAGCGAAATTGAGGGAGTGATGGCAATCACGTGCACGCGGAATACAAACAAAACACAAATGTTCTTACAGAGCAGGGCTCGATCTTAATATCTCATTCGTCTCTCTGCCTGACCACTGTATTGTCTTCCGTTTAGAAAGGAAGGTCCAGATTTCTTTGCTCCAAATCATATGGGTACGACATACAAATATGTAATGTATGCAATGCACGTGTACCCATTCTACATCTATCTACCCGTGCTGCTTGATTGCGTTGACTGTAGTGGGTGTCCATCATCCTGGAGGAGGTGGCAGATGAGGAGGCGAGTGACAGCGTGCTGGACGCTCTGAGGGTCCTCCGTGTGATCCGATTGATTCGGTCAGTGAATCTCTCTCTCTCTCTCTCTCTCTCTCTCTCTTTCTCTCTCTCTCTCTCTCTCTC
>JAHBMJ010001771.1:13986-27012 GCA_018398765.1 Chromera velia
TCCCTCTCCCTCTCCCTTTCCCTCTCCCTCCCCCCCTCTCTCCCTCCCTCTCTCTCTCTCTTTCTCTCTTTGCATGGGAATGTGCGTGTGTGTGTGTGCCCGTGTGTGTGTGTGTGTGTGTGTGTGTGTGTGCGTGCGTGGGGGGATGGGTTCAAGTGGATGGATGTGGCGTGTGAGAGAGTGAGTCACTCTCTTCATTCAGATTGACGTTGTGGGTGTGTAGGTGTGTGGATGTGTGTATATGTGTGTGTTTGTATTGATGCGAGTGCAGACTGATGAGACTACTGCGCGCCTTCCGAGAGTTGCGACTTCTCTGGAAGGGAATCTTGCAGTCCTTTCGGTAGGAGGGAGGAAGGGAGGGAGGGAAAGGGAAAGCAGAGGAGAGCTAGAGCGATATGGCAGGGACAGGACCGGAAGGTCCCCTGCCTGCCTGCCAAGTCGAGGAAAGAAAAGAAGAAAGACATATTAATATATACCCGCATCATCATTTGACGTGCACCTATCTCCTGTCTGCCAAACACTCTTTCTTCGGAAGTTCTTCTCCTACGTTTATATCCTCTTTCTGTGTTTCCTGCCTCTTACAGATTTGTTTCTTACTTATTATCTCTTGGCACCTCTCTTGTGTCGGTGGTGCAGGGCTCTTTTGTGGGTCTTCATTCTGATTTTGGTTTTCATTTTTGCGGCGGCGATTTTCGTGACCGAGATGTATCAGGACCACAGGTCAGAACAGGGCCCTTCACATGATCTTTCACGAGTGTCGAGTTGACATGTTGCTCTTTCTCTTTCTCTTTCTCTGGCACAAACCGGAATTGTCTGAAGGAAGTAATGCTCGGACCCCCTCGTTCCTTCCTTTTGTTTTACTTCTTTGTTCTACCAGTAGTGCGTTCGGCGGCAAGAGACACGCATAGCTAGAATCAGCTTCTTGCTGATGGAGGTTCTGATCTCCTCGAGCTCTGGAATAGGATGCAGCACCGAAGACCAGCAGCACAGAGCAGTCTGACAGTCTCTGTTGCTTCGTCACGACATTTTGTCATTCTCTTGACTGCGCAATAGATTTCTCCTCCTCATTGTCCGGCTCTTTTTATAAGCAAACATCTTGACGGCGCTTCTTCTCTGTGAAAGCTCTGGGGTCTATGATCTGTCTTCAATCACGTGCTTTAATGCAGGGGGAACGAGACAATCGAAGAATATTTTGCCACGGTTCCGAAGAGCATGTTCACAGTACGTAGGTGTCTTCGCTGAGTATTCATTCATCGCCTCTTCCTTTCTCTTACTCTATAAGGTTGCTTCTTTGGTGCACACTTTCACTGGGGGTCTGTGGCGCTCTTTCGGACTCAGCTCCATCCCTCTGTCCTCCTTTTCCTCCTCTCCTGCTATACATGGGATCGCGGTTCTTATCATGGAATGCTGGAAGAGAGGCAGGCAGGCAGGCCGAGTAAGGAAATCAAAAAGGCCATGCATGCACACGAGTCGGGGGGGAGTGCCGCTTGAGAGATAGCAAAAAGATCTATGAACCAATGACTGAATCACTGACAGAGTGGATGAACCGAGTGGACGGATGGACAGAGTGGAGATCTATGACGGAGTGGATGAACGGATGCATGCATGAATGAATGAATGAATGAATGAATGAATAAGTGATGAATGGCCCCGGATAGGACAGACGGGCGAGAGGGCAATTGAGTTTGTGAAAGACTGCATGGGTTTTTGGGTTACAACTGCATGACACAGCTTTTATTTTTCCTCTCATTGTTTCCTGGTTCCCTAACTCCCTGTCTCTTTCTCTCTTCTGGTTGTGTTTGCATGCAGTTGTTCCAGATCATGACGTTGGAGTCTTGGTCGAATGGGATTGTGCGTCCTGCAGAGAAGGTGGCACCTGGGTTGGTCATCTTCTACATCGTCTTTCTTGTCCTCATCACCTTCGGTCTCCTCAACGTTCTCACGGCAGTTTTTGTGGAGACCTCCGTCCAACAGGCAAAGGAGGACGAGGACGGTGAGTGGAAAGCAGGAGCGAGAGAGAGAGATTCTCAGCGTGTGAATGGACAGATCAACAATAGGGGGGCAGATGATGATCTCTGGATACCGGGACACCCTGATACGCAATCCACCAGACAGGCAGACCGTGTTGAATAATGTCCTGCTGAAGCAATTAGAAAATAGAGAGCAATGTGTTGGCTCTTCCTCCTCTCGAGCCCTTCTCTCTTGATCAAATCGACCTTCTCCTACGCCTCCTGATTGTTTTTTTGTTTCTCTATGCATGTGTCCGTGTAGACCCACTCTCTCGGTCGTCTTCATTCAGTTCCAGTTGGAGGACAAGGGTTTCACTGCATTTTCAGATGGGAAGAAGTACGTACGGGTAGATGCATAATTGGACGAGTGGGTGCGTTTTTCGAGTGTCTGCCGACTCGTTGCGGGACAGGTGCGTACATCTAAAGAATCATAGAAGAAAGACAATCAAGCCCCCCCAACAAATAAATGTCTGCAGCTGCCAGGGCTGAGTTGGAGGCCTCGAAGAAAAGGACGTTGGAGACCCTCCAGCTGGTTCTCCAGAAGGCAGACACTGATCACTCGGGGTCCGTCGGTGTGAGTGTGGGCGGGTGGGTGAAAAGGTTTCGTTGCCCTCTACTGTCTTACTTTTTCTTACTCAATGTTCATCTCAAGCGGTGATCAAAAAACTGGATTTGCGCGCCTTCTTTTGCTGGCTCTTAGAGCAAGCAGTGCTGCAGCTCCCCTTCCATGCGCTCAGCCTCCCCCGTTTTCACGAGGACAGACAGGAATTCAACATTGAGCCCTCCAGGTCTTGCAACTAAGAAGATGCAGGCAGGCCTTTTCACATCTGCTTTCTGGATCCTGGTGTTTAGGGAACATCTGCCTTGGGGAACATTCAGAGTACCATATCCTTCATCTTTGGGAGAACACATTTACCTCTTTGTGATGGTGTGTGTTCGTGCAGGAGTATCACAAAGTCAGAATTCACGAAAGTGTTGACACGGCCGGACGTGAGTTGATCCGCTGCTTTAACTTTTGTCCTCTTAAGGTGCCTATCTTTCTCTGTTTCCTCCCTTTCTCTGTTTTTTCTCGTTTCCTTCATTCCATCCTTCTTTCCTTCCTTCCTTCCTTCCTTTCTTTCTTTCTTTCTTTCTTTCTTTCTTTTTTTCTTTCTTTCTTTGTCTCTTTGTTTCTTTGTCTCTCTCTTTGTTTGTTTCTTTTTTTCTTTCTTTCTTTCTTTTTTTCTTTCTTTCTTTCTTTTTTTCTTTCTTTCTTTCTTTCTTTCTTTCTTTCTGTCTGTCTGTCTGTCTTTCTGTCTTTCTGTCTCTCTTTCTTTCTTTCTTTCTTTCTTTCTTTCTTTTTTTTTTTCTTTCTTTCTTTCTTTCTTTCTTTCTTTCTTTTTTTCTTTCTTTCTTTCTTTCTTTCTTTCTTTCTTCCTTTGTTTGTTTCTGTTTTTCAATCTTTCTCTCTCTCTCTCTCTCTTCGCTGTGGCTTATGTAGAGCCGTTGGCTAGCTGACTGCCTGCTTCTCTGTCTGTGTCTCTATTTTTGTTTGTCCATCTTTCCCTAAGAACGGCCCCAAGAATGAAAAGCACGAGACAGGAGAATCTGACGGGGTTTGAAAAGATGCTTTGCAGCAAATTTCTGTCTCAAGCCGTCGATCCTGCACGCCGGATGTCTCTTCTGTTTTGCAGGTGCAAGGGAAGCTTGTGCGATTTGACATCGATCCTGACGAAGTCGACGTCCTCTTCCAAGTGAGTGAATACCTCTGGTCATCTCATCCAGCGTTTTGCTTTCGTCCCTAGGGTGAACTCGGCGGTCTTGTTCGATTGACTTGGACACAACAGACGTTCATTTGCGACCAGTGAATTCGGTCTTGAACCACATTGTAAAGTTGTTCTTCAAACGTGCCGACGAAGCCAAACAGCAATGCTCCGGCGGAGATGCGTGTCCGTGCTATCTTCGGTTTTGGAAACCTCCCCACTTGAACTCTTCGTCCCGCAAAACCTTTTCAACCCTCATCCGTCTGTGCGTGTTATCACTCAATACATGATCTTCACTCAATACATGATCTTTACCGCGCCGCTCAGGTCCTGGACACCGACGACAGCGGAGAAATCGATCGTCGGTCAACTGGTCTTCTACAGCCATCTGTGAAGGAGGTTGACATGCTGAGAAAAGCGAAACCATGCGCGGCCCTGCCCTGTCACATGAAGACATTCAGTACTTGTCTCCTCTTCTGGGTCCCGCATCTGTAGTGCATATGATCTCCAGTCTTTCTTGTGGGAGACCTCTTGTCTCATGCGCATGCACGTGTGAGAATGGTCTGCATGATTGATTTATTACTGCATGCATGGGATGCACAGTTGACTGATCGGGTCACTGACTGACTAAAAGACTTGTCGATTGATTGACTGATTGATTGATTGATGGATTGATTGATCGATTCTTCAATTCACCAACTGCCGGGTTGCAGCTTCCGAGTTCTCGGCAGGCATCGGCAAGGTAAAGGGACCGGCGCGATCCCTGGATCTTCTGCATGTCAAAAAAGAGGTACGTGGGAATTAAGGGGGGGGGGTGAGGGGGGAACTCAGGAAAGAAGAGCGGGAAACGGCATTGAAGAAACAATGGGCATGCAGGCACAAAACGGCAAGCCTTACTTGACTGTCCACGGTATGGGGACACGGGAGGGGAATGAACCCAAGAAAGGAACAATTGTGGTTCATGCGCACAATCAGAAAGACACGGCTCGACTGCGGAGTGGCGTGTTTGTAAGAATTCTCAGGCACGGACACCCGTCTGCGGCCCATGCGACACTCCACTCAAGTTCACCAAAGCATCAAGCACAGAATGAGTTTCTTTTACCTTCCGATCGTGTCTTCGTTTGCCTTCTTCTTTCCGTTTGCATCACACATTTTGATTCTGTTTCCTCTTCGCTTCCTCTCCCCTTCCCTCCATTTCTTCCTCTGTGCAGATCGAATTCCTAAAGAGGGACGTGGCATTCAGCAGGGCGGCGCTTGAAGAAGTGAGTCAGTCAGTCAGCCACTCGATGGGCAGAAAAGAAGGTAAAGGGAGGCGTGAATGGCATGCACAATTGCCATGCCCTTGCAAGAACTGAGACAAACAGAGAAGAGTCAATGAAAATATGCAATTTTACCACACTCTTTGCAAATTCTTGCTTTTTTCTTTCCTTCCGTCCTGTCTCTATTCCCTTCGCCTTTCTCGCCTTCTCATACTGTGAAGATTTGCAAAAAGGCAGGGGGTGAGCCTGTTTCTCTTGTCGCATCTATTTTTTGTCAGAGTACCTCTGCATCCCGGCGTCTTTCTTGTTCTTCTACATGGAAAAGTTGGAGGACGAAGGAAAGGTATGCTCATTGGGGTTTTTGAGAGACCATCGCAAAGAACTTTTCCTCCTCTTGTGGGTCTCTGAGAGACGGCCTTGCTGGAGGAAGCAGAGGTGGCAACGCTCTCACAAGTTGTTCCTACTCTGTGCAGATTGCCAACGTCGTGTTGCAAGACCCGAAGGCGAAGGCTCGTCTGCATAATATTGTCAGTCAGTCAGGTAGGCAAAGAACTGATTGCTCCGTTGCTCGTTCTTGGGGGCTGAGACGTAGGGGGCATTGCAGAGTTTTGAAGTAGTCTCGACGGAGGCACTCGTGAAAATCTTTTCGGGTGTTGATCGACTCAGGCTCCCTCCCTCACAGTGAAGTGAGGCAGTCCCGCAGTCTTTGTGTGTAAGACCCTCGGTGAATATGAATGTACCCTGGGTCTGTATGTGTGCCTGCAGGATGCCGTTTGGGCCGCAGGGAGGAGAGGGTCGGGAGGCGGAAGAAGAAGGTCTGGTAGCGCAAGCGACCTGCTGGGTGTGGCAGAAGCGCCATACGTAGAACGGGATGTGTCGGAGGATAACGAGGCGAAGAAGCACGACAGCGCGAGGGGCGACAGTCCGAAACAGCCCCTCTCCACGGCTCTCAGAGGAGCGTCCATGGGGCACATGGATGGAGAGGGCCAAGGAGGGGGAGAGGGAGGAGAGCGATCAAAAGACCTTCTTGAAATCTCCACCAGATTCCGAGACAAATCCTCTAGCGTCACAATTCCCCCCGCAGAACAGGGAGAGGGTATGGCGAGGCATGAAGGGTCCCCACAGAATCTCCAAAGAGGATCGGAGAAAATCGACACATCCGCATCGCCAGGCGTTGCTTCCGAGGGGGCTGCAGAGGCACTCTCCTCCTCTCCAAGCGGCGTGGCAAGAGGGGAGACTGGGGTGAAAGCGGCGCTGGATCTCTCTCAGGCATCGGGGGTCAAGCGTAGCGGCGCAACTGAGAAGGTCGGCGACTCTGACAGTCCAGAATCTCCTCCGGGGATATGAATTAAGGCACGCCTAGATTTACAGCGACAGATGTACAGTACAATTGACTACTATACACAAGTTCAAATTTCGAAATTCAAATTGGGTAAGTGTGCGTTTCATTCAAAAGTTGCAGGAGAGATCATGTCATAACTTATCATTTTCTTACGTTTTCTACTTGATTTTTTATAAGTAAAGTACATAATTTAACAAAAAAAAAACTTTATGAACCTAAAAAAGAACTATAATTCATATACTCTATCGCATTTGGGAGTAATTAGGACTCAATTTAGGAGAATTGGAGTGCTTAATTGGGAATTTGGAATCCCAAATTCCCAATTAGGAAGAATTGAAAAACATTTTTTTCTCTGGTTTTTTCTAGATGTCAAAAACTTAGTATCTAGCTTAGTGTACAAAGCTGTAAATTTGTGTATAAGCATTCTAAAACTCAAAGATTTCAAATCTAATCACCAATTAGCTTTACATACTATATAAACATTTAACCTTAAAAATATATAATTTGAAATTTAGATTTCCAATTGGAAACCTAATTTTCCACTAAAAATTTCCAGTTGGAAAACACTTTTGTTTCTGTGTCAGCCCACACAACGCTAAGCATATAACGCCTTTAGAGGGGCGTTAACTAAGGTATTAATTATAGATAAGCGTATATAGTGGCGTTAGCCGTAACTAACATAACTTTGTTACATATATAAGGCCCGAAAGGCCATATTACGTTTTATGTAGTGCATATAACTTTGAATATATACTAGAATATATGTTTAAACGTAAATGTTAGGGTGAAGGGCATAATTTATGTAAAGTTATCCTTAGGTAGGCCCCCGGTAGGAAAGCACTTGAACAACAAGCGTTAACTACAAAGTTGCATCAACTGATTATAAACTGATTCATAACTAATTCAGAAACATAAATTTGATGCAGCAATCGTTGTTCACATAATGTTTAAGTTTAATTAACAGAGCTTAACCAATTGTTTTTACTGTAGTAATTGAGGGCTGATTTATTCGAATCTTAGACATTTGCTGATGTCCTGTGGTAGTAATGATAGCAATGATAGGGAAGCCCGGGATCTTTAGAGGTGGAGCTCTTCTAGGACCACCTCTCAAGCTAAGAAAGAAGGGATAGATTGGCTCTTGACCAGGAGCTTGGCCACTTGATTGTATCACTGAACTTACCGGTGGTTGTCACGCAGGTAGCGCGGGTAGAGCTTATGGCAGTACATTTTTGTGTTCAATCTCTACAGCTTCAGCTATCTAGCTCTCCACACGCGGGAGACTATAAGCCTTAAAATCTTAAAGTTATATTTTTAATGTAAGATATAGACCCATTTCAAGAAAGCGTGAAGTTACGTTTTTTTTTGTAACTAATTTTACCGTAACTATTCAGATCGTTCCTCTATTCCTACATTACAGCTAACGCCACTATGTAGATAAGCGTTCACCGCTAGATCCTAATCAAGTAATACGTGATAAGCTATGTAATAAGTGGACGTGAGAAGAATTCAAAGGTCTTTTGAGAGGCGGCCTCCTCAAAGAGACACGACATAAGGACCTCTGCAACGTCACTTCTACATACTCTCCTAACACTCACGTCTCCAGTCACAACCATAGGAGGCCCCACTGGTTGGTTGTCATTCAACCCACACGCACGGACCACACAGTATGGCACTCCGCTGGATCTCATACTCTCCTCTCCCTCCAACTTATCTCCCAAAATATCAAATAGATTCAACTTCACAATCGGGATCTCTGCCACTTCTTTGAAAACCTCCTTCTCCTTCTCTCTGCTTAGAATACCGCTCCCACTGCGGGGAGCTCTCCCGCATACCCACTGGCTCTAATCTGCGCATGCAACACGCCGACCCATGCATGTGCGTGCTCCTCCGTTCCACACTCCAGCCAGGCGCACATCTGCACAGCAAGAGGAGAGAGGGAGGAGACGCGACCAGACACCCATGCACGATCACATGCTCTCGAAGCGACTAGAAGTGTTTTGTGAACAGGTACAACAAAGAAAGGGGAAAATAGCTCTGCGAGGGGATACGCATGATCGAATGTTTGTTGCATGTGTCAGTCGTGTTCCTCCCTTGCTTCCTCTGGTTATCTTGTAGCCACCCTCCCTCGGGGCGAGAGAGGGAGAGACAGGGCGAGAGAAGGAGAGAGAGAGAGAGGGCTTCAACGCAGACAAAGGGGCGCAATTGCAGTTGCAGGAAGAAAAATTTTAAAAGAAAGGTCCTGTGACTGGCGTATTAGTGAAACGTACAATCATGCAGTGTCACTGATTACCTCAACCTCCAAATTGAATGTATTTATACAAAAGAGTGGGCACATGGACAAACACTCGCTCTCTCTTTCTCATTCGGAGTGACTCACACAATGACATATAGAGAGGGGGGATAAGGGAGGAAAACAATTAAGGCAAGAGCAGTTCTCTTCCAGAAATGCACGGACGGTGATGGACGGTTCGAGTAGACTCTAGACCACGTTGCCTGCATGTATGAGACGCGTTACTGAATCGAGGTGGCAGGCAATACGACATGCAGAGAGAGGAAGAGACAGAAACACGGTCCAGCCGTAGCTCCTTTCCAGAAAACAAATGCACCAGGAAAAACAGTTAGTTGGGAGACTTTCTTTCCACATGCACTGACCTTTGTGTAACTAAAGTTGTTTGTGACCTCTCGCCAGAGGTCTCCCATCTTGACAACGATTTCCAAGTCTAAGGGCCCGCCCACCACCACCACGCCGCACTGCAAGGAGACCACAAAAAGGAACAAATGCAATGCATAAAAGGACAAAACACTAAAAAGATGCAGAAGGGAAACCTGAAGCAGAGAGAGTTAATTGCATGGGCAGGCCGGGCGTCTGTCTTTACACCAACAGAAATACTGCAAACAGACAAGCGGACAGAGGCAAAGCACTTGGCAGAAACTTAGAGACGTATAGAATGAACGGCCGCCCCTAGTTTTTTTGTTCGATCCTTGTGGACACTTGTCTAAAATGAAGCGCCAAACTGTTAGAAGAGCACCACTGGCGGCTTTAGACTTCCCTTGTGACGATAAAAAGCAAACACACGCAAATTAATGGCGGCACTCATCCGCGCAGAGAAAAGGGACCAAAGGGAGTGAGAAAGGGAGAAAATTAGATTTGTATGGAAGTGAGTTTAATTGAATTTGCACACACACATCATTTGTATACGCAAAGACAATACACGCAACAAAGCCGGGACTCACTGTTCCAGTGTGGTCTTCGAAAATTAGATCGCCCTCGTGGAATTGGAAGAATTTGCTGCATGGAGACATGCACGTCAAATTGAGCTTCATGGCCGCCATTGCATCTCTATCGGTAGATCGATTCATCATGCACTGTCGCTACCATGATCTCTGGCCGCGAACTGCACAGTCACTTTCCCTGTATATGATCGTGCATGCACAGAATCAGCAAGCAATCTTTCTGATATGCAGATTTCACTCCAAGTCGATCAGAGATGGTCAGAGGGTGCATGGAACCGCAGCACTCAAATCAAAGAGAGATATGCACTGCACTACTTTTTTCTCCTACAGGGCCTTTCGGTCTCTGCATGGGTACGTGTGGACACCTAGTGAGAAGAGAAGGCATCTGTCCGGTAGTGTGTTCTTCCATATGACGTTGAACTGAGTTGGCCGGGGGAGGATCCTTCGTCTTGATCCTGCACAAAAGTCAGACATGGTACCAAACAGCTAGTCTCGAAAGGTGCCTTCCTTCCGCTGCGCTGTTTCCCTTGAATAACCAGTGAAAAGAACATCCACTCATTTCTTCTCTGGGATCGTCACTATTTTTACCGTCCTGCCCCACGGATGAATCAACGTGGATATAGAATGGATTGATGCGGCAAATCTCTAAACCAAGACAGTATGCACGTCCACCCGACAGAAGAGTTGCATTGAGGGGGAAGACAACACGGAGCAGAGGCTTCTTTCTGGAGACAGTCATGCAGATTCGAGATCTGTAAAGGCAACAGTTCCTTTATATGAATCTCCCTATACTTCCACGTCACTTAAAGAGACTCACGGTTTGGGTTTGGTATCCTTTGGATAATTCGGATAATTGCCATCGGACTGCATACAAAAGCAGTGCGCGAAGCACGTGATCCATCCATTCAGGGGCCGGATCAATTCGATCGATCGATCGATCAGGCAACCTCTTGATACCGGCATAAAGAGTGTTCAGTCTGATCGCTTCGCACGTGTTCCTTCTATTCACCTGCTGAGTTGTAATATTCTGGTTGGGACAGAAAGCAATTACACAAGGACCTGAACACACCTTCCTTCCAATCATCGCGGACTTGGCAAGAGAAAACTGATGCCAGAAGAAGATCTCGTCGAAAGTGATCCAAATACACCTGGGACAGAACTGGACAGCGACGAGTGAGGCAGACTGATCGATTTCCGATTCACTAACAAATCCAACCGAAGAAGAAAAAGAAAAGCGTGCGCATGTGCTTCGGTCCGGGACAGAACTACCAATTTTGAATGACAGAGACAGTAACTTAAAGTCAAGAACTGCGTTGTGATCTACTGAAACAAGTGGTTCTCCTTGTTTGTCAGTTCAAGTGAATTCCAGTACGATAATGCACACATCAAACGAGGCTCAGCGCATAAAACGTAACCTGGCAAGTTTTATCATGCGCAGCTCACACAAAACGTTGGCAAAGATTCACAGAGAAAGGATAAACAACTCGGTTAACCTAGCTGGAACTTCTGATCAACTTCACCACGTACGTACATGCAGTTTGCCTCTGCAATGCCTCTGCATGACATTTTTGTTGCCTACTAAGCTCGGAGATGCTCGGAGGTATCTTGCGGAGACACGTTCGCTGTTGTTTGCACGGAGCTCTCAACCGGGCTCTGGAGGCACTTGTTCAATCTTATATATATATTCATTTGCCCCTTGCATGGGATCTGATACATTCTGATGTTCGATCGAAATGTCGATCGAAATCATATCGAAATCTCATGCACTGAGACAACCATCGTGATGAGTATCTCTTGCAGTCACCGTCGGAACATCGGAACCGCGGCTACCGCTCTCTCAACTGCATCTGCTGCCGTAAACAAGCGTCCCAAAGCTCAGCATCGGAACGTAGGCAAGACGCAACACGTTCAAATGAACAGACTGAGAAAGTTGGATGATTGTGTCCCTTGATGGCTGCTATCCCCTAAGAAAATATCGAGGACCCCATGTTCCACAACCGTGAGAACCCAATTTTCATCCCTTTGAGGTTCAAAAGTACAACAAAACGAAGAGGAAGGGGCAACTAAACCAACTTCAGGATGGATGGATGGATAGAAAAGAAGGGAGAAGAAAAAACCTGTTGTCTGCCTGTCTGTCCGTCCGTCTGTTCGGTGTGTTTCTTTCTTTTTGCCTGTTGTGTTCATGAAGGAAAGGAGGGAGAAAAAGAAACATGTAGTCTGTTTGGTACGATGTGTGACGCGAGAGGCGGCGGCGATCGAGTTGCGTGGAGGAGTTGTGGAGTTGGAGAGCCTTCGTGTGCCTGCCATGCAGTGGCTGCTGGAAGGAAGCTTCTGGTGACGTCGAGCGAAGCAAGGTGAGTAGCTCGGTCTGGGCATCTTTTGAGTCTTTCGTTGCGGGGGGCGGGGGGGGATCGTTATCTTGAGACAGGGTGCGAGGGTCACATATGGCTCCAAAGGCAGACCTGAAGTGTTATGCGCATCTTCCTCTTAACAGTCTACGTAATTGGTGCCGAGGGTGGCCGCGACGTCTTTCATTTCGTCGTTGACCATGCTGAGGTGCGTGTGGTCTGAGTGCGATCCCCGGGGTGGGAGTTGTGAATGAATAGAGAGGCCGGGAACGGAAGGGCGGGCGTGCGAGCGTGCGAGTGGGTGCATGTGCACAGAGTGCGACGTGTTCGAACTCCCTCGGGAAAAAGAAGGAGAAAGAAGGAAGTGGACTTAGCCAGCGAAGGGCAGGGAAAGGGGCTGGTTGGGTGGGGTGTGAAAAGAGTCTGCTGGTTGAGAAAGAGAAGAGGTAGACAGTTTGTTAGTGCAGCAGCCTATCTGGGAGGAGTGAATGGAGAGAGGAACAAACGACGGTCGGGTAGCTGTGCGATAGAGACTCGAGGAGAATGGAATCAAGAGGGTCAGATAGACAGCAGGCTGGCCGGAGAATAGAATCGTATGCAGAGAACAGAACCCCTTGCAGAGACTGTACTTGGGACTCTCAATCGATGTGCCCACAACCTTTTGCAACTACAGCAGCATGCGTTGTCTGCAACCAGAGGTCGTTTTCCTTTGGTTGCAGGTAGATCGATGGACAAATGGCTGGATCGTCGTGGAGTGGGTCGAGCTGTCTGTCTGTTTGTCTATCTGTCCGTCTGTTTGGTGCGATGTGTGACGAGAGAGGCCACGGCGATCGAGTTGCGTGGAGGAGTTGTGGAGTTGGAGAGCCTTCGTGTGCCTGCCATGCAGTGGCTGCTGGAAGGAAGCTTCTGGTGACGTCGAGCGAAGCAAGGTGGGTAGCTCGTTCTGGGCATCTTTTGAGTCTTTCGTTGCGGGGGGCGGGGGGGGATCGTTATCTTGAGACAGGGTGCGAGGGTCACATATGGCTCCAAAGGCAGACCTGAAGTGTTATGCGCATCTTCCTCTTAACAGTCTACGTAATTGGTGCCGAGGGT